>JABUQX010048108.1:0-20876 GCA_015478945.1 Trachelipus rathkii
CCATCACTGAACCATGTGCGACCCTTATGTGTCTGTCGTAGTTTGAAAGTATCAGTTGCAGTTTCTATGTGGAGCTCAGATCGTATGATATATGAGACAAAGCGTGAGTTTTCAAGAGAATTAGGGGCTCTGGGGGACTTATTGACAACGCCGAGACCCAAACCTTCCAATTCACTAATGAGAGGCGCATGTCTAGAGATCCTCGGAGGGATATACAAAAAGCTATTCAAGAGAATACGAGTGTCATTCTGGAGAAGATCTTTCGATATATCATTCCACGCTGTGGACGGGGAAGCGAAGTTCTCTGCATTGTATATCGCGCATAAATGCGAGAGAGCCGTCAAGCTTTACTCGCTTTAGGAAGTTCGAAGAGCGTCAGCTCGGTCAACTGGAGAGCATCCTGCCTCTCCTCGTCAGCGTTTTTCTATTATCACTATATCTGGTAGAGTTGGGTACCGTCTCTGTGGTTACACTACCGTTCGAATTATTTACTATATAGTTAACAAATTAGTATATCTTACATTTACTACTTCCAAAGTTCACACATTAGCTGCGGCTATAGCCAGCCTTAAAGTATTGTGCTTTCGATATCTGAATTTGTTCGGTCTGCCTCTCCCCTTGTCCTGACGGGTTGTTGTCCCGACGTTCCTTTGCGTTCCGTTCTTACCCTTCACCCCTCAATGAACTAATTCATCTATTGCTCTCATAGGCCCATCATTTATAATAATCCACCATCTCCTCACTCCACTGCCAATAGTGTCGTTTGGCCACAAACAACATCTCTGCATAGAAATCACAAAATAAACTGGAGATAAACTTATCTGAAGGTGTATCAGTACACCAAAAATCTAAAGTTTGGGAGTACACAATACTCGCGGTTCAGCTCCCATCTGTCGCTCTTAATTACCCTCACTGCACTAGGTCGGTCATAAGGAGAGGAGGTAATGAACCAATTTCGGCAGTATTTCCGTATGGCCCAATCGCACCACGCCATCCTCACGTACATAAAAAAAACTCGCGTGTATAAATATACAGGGTCGGATTTATTAAATTGGTGTTGGTCAATCCTTTATGATATTAACTTGTATTAGAGCATCAAGCTACAGAGAGGCCTAAGTACCGCTGAAAAGATCCGTGATTGTTCTTATGATTAATTATACACTCTATTTTCGCAATTTGTAAAGCAGAGAATAGTAACCACAAATTTAAGCATTTTCTTGTATTCTCCTGCTGTCTTTCATTGCTTAATATATGACTGTGATCATTGCTGAAATGAGTGTATTGCAGCAGAAAATTACGTCATTGGTAATGAATCTGGTGCAGCTGAATTTTAAAGTCATTGGTAAAATAGAGATGATGTTTCTATTTATACGGAGACTTCTCTATATTTTAACAATGGGAGAAGTTGTCTCACTACATGCAACAATATTATTACTTTTAAAACTTGGTTTGAAGATTTGAATTATACGAACTCTAGGGGAATACCATTAATGAGTTTTTGAATTTTCCATTCTTGGAGGAGACAGAGAGGATTGGATGTGTTCATCGATCCAAGGGAACATTAGTCATGAGAAAGATCCACGGTCTTTCCCACAAATTGCATTTATATCTCCTACCCGAAATAAGGATTATATTTATATATATAAGTAAATAATTTAGGGTCACCCAGATTAATAAGTAAAATAATGCATGACGGTGGAATATCAAGATAAGAGTATCTGAGTAGTGCTATATATATTAAGGCAAAAAAGTATTTATTAAGTATCCGAGTATATATTATATAATACTACACAATGTTTTTCCACTCAGAAAGGCTTTATTACTTGGCGAGCTAAAATAGTATATATCTCCATATAGGTTTGAGTTATTTACTTACAGATGTGAAAAGGTACATGGAGTGTAAATGTGTGTGAGGGTGGTCTGGGCGCATCAGCAAAATGAGATATGGGCTAGGGAGGCAGCTGCCTTCTGAGTCTATATATAGAGAGTAGAGAATAAATTGTGTGCGTAACAATATAGTTCTCTCTTTGAAAGCAATAAGGAGCTTCATTCAGTAAGCAATAACTAAAGTCGGTGAGTGGGTAAGAGCTACGACGAAAAGCTATTAATGGAGGATCCGCGGAGAAAGGTAAAGGGCTCTGTGGGAACATTTGATTTTGTGTTGTTAAGTCGGAAAGAGGTGGGGGACTTAAAGTTTATGATTGGAAGGTGGGTAAGTCATGGATCATGAAACTGCAGGGGTGGAGATAAGGAGGGCCGTGGGCGGGCGAGCACAATTTTAGGAATTTCAATCATCTTTTTAAACTTATCAATGTTTAATTATTATTATGTTGATAATCTTGATTAAATGTAAAGTTGTTGGTGGGGCTTGGACTGTGGAGAGAGCCAGTGATCCAAGGAGCGGTAATGCTCGGGCTATAGGACTTAAGTAGTGAGAATAGTTATTTTAATGTTGAAAATTGGTAATAGCGATAAGTAATTTTTCAAGTGAATAATTGAGCGCGGTTGCCAGATAATAAAACTCAGTTTGGAATGTGAAACAAAATGGAAAGTAAATTTGAAACTAACATTTGGACACACAAACATAATGAGGAAGTGGTGTGTTTATAGCGCAGTATTTTTAGTGCTCAAAGGGGAGAATAAGTATTTCTGTGGTATGTGCTAAACGTCAGGATAGTAAGATTAGTTGTTATTATACGATGTGTATGTTGACGTTACCTGGATATAGAATGTAAGGATGCATCTGAAAGTGGGTGGCTTGAAAGTAAAAAAAAAAGACGCACCAAAATAAAGCTAAGTATTGAGAATAGTAGAGGGGTTTGTCAAGGTTTACACAAAGAAAGATTATATGAGGAAATATATAAAGGGGGAAAAAAAGGAATCACTTATAACATAAGATGCCCAATAATGTTTATGGTAGAAAAAAATAGAGGCAGTAAATAACGTAACAGTATTGGAAGAGAT
The DNA here is from genome assembly GCA_015478945.1 of Trachelipus rathkii. NCBI lineage: Eukaryota > Metazoa > Arthropoda > Malacostraca > Isopoda > Trachelipodidae > Trachelipus > Trachelipus rathkii. The sequence goes on from JABUQX010048108.1 coordinate 2,965, forward strand.
GGAAATGAGGACCAGACATTACAGGAACATTAAAAGCTTTTTGTCTGAGAAGGACAGAGCATGAAGAAGCAATGCACAGAGAATTGTATGAGATGAGAGGGGGGCGCAGCTCTAGACACTTTATGAATGAGATGACAGTAGTGATGGACTCCTTTTGGTCGTAAAACAGATCATGGAACATTGCCGAGGTGTTTCGCACGCGAAAATGTGCGACGGGACAAAACTAATAATCAGCAAAATCTCATAAAATTGGCAGTAATGACCCAGTGAAATTAATACCGCGGTGTTATATGTGATGTAGGAGTTATAACAGGCTGCAAGAAGGATATCAAAGGTATTTTCCTTTGGGGATGAGCTTTAATTTTAGTATAAAGGGAGGAGGTGAGAATGGATGTAAGTGAGAAGAGTTGAATGATTTTGGTAATTCGCGCAGGTATACAAATAATAAATTAAAATTTATGTAAATAGCTGTAATCCCTATAACTCAGATACACGGTTTAAGATAGATGGAGTTGACTTTGTAGGTACCGATATTTTTTGGAAAGATTTGTGATATAGAATAAAGCATTAAGGGGAGTACTCTTATGGGTGGGATTTGAGGGTAGTGAGGTCCAAATGTGAGAATCGGAGAGGAGAGCAGAAGTCCAATATAAAAGTATAGCTAATGCAAGTTCTTACCCAATATTTAATAGGGTTGGTTGGGGATAAGTGGGTAACCTGTTTAGTGCAATTAGACAGAGCGGCGACCGTGAAGAGTGCATTGAAGTTGGGGTGGGTGCCGTCATTGAGCATGTCGTCTGACTTAATGTGGTTGTTGTTGAAAAGAGTGTAGAGCGACAGAGATTGCTTGAGTATGGTTAAAGAAATGAGAACAGGGAGGATATTATAGTATAGTGGTAAAAATGTCGTGCGATATCAAAATATATTTATATTAGGAGAAAGTTGTCCAAATAATTCTCGGACACTCTGTAGAGATGAAAAAGAAAAAAGAACCAGACGAAAAAATGTATGTAAAGGAAAGAGTTTTTGAGGTGGGAGGGTCATATGCAAACACGAGCGCTATAGGATAAAAAATGGGAAATAGGGAAAGTAAAAACCCTATGTGGAAGCAAGACGTATGAGTTGATGTGATCGGAGATATGGGGTTTTTTGGGGAGTGCCCATGTGTTGGTGGTTGGGCGTTGGAAAAGATATCGAATACAGTCCCTTAGCTGAATGTTATTATTTCGAAGTTTGATAATGGAGTGACGATGGTATTGAAGGCCGGGAATGTAGATTAGTTGTGTGTTGGGGGGAGGGTTGGGGGTGTGGGGGTGGTGGGGAATACACGGAGAGAGAGGGTACCGGCGTCGACAAGTTTGGAGTTGAATGATTACCGAGAGGGAAACGAAGCAGAGGAGTAAAAAGATGAGGTGGGAGGAGAAGGCGGATGGTTATAGATCATACCTATGCGCGCCCTTACGTATTTTCACATAAATTGGGAGTACAATAGGATTGGGTGTTTAATGAATAAGATTAGAGTGGTGCGAGGTGGGGCAGGGGAGAGAAAATGGTGTATATGTTATATAAGTGGAGAATGGAATGATGTGGTTGTGTTTGAGACACACTAAAAGTGGATTATCAGAGAAGATAGACCGATGGTTGCTCATGTGGAATTTGTGATGTGAGGAAATCTGGAAGAAGGAAATTGAGGGGTGGTGTGTAGATGAGAGATAGGGCAAGGTGGTGGAAGAAGAATGTGGTTTGAAATGTAGGTATCGTAGATAAAGAGTTAAGTGGTGGGGCACTGGTCTGTGAAACGTGCTCACGGGAAGCTCCCGGGTGTGAAGCTATGTTATAAATTGGTAGACGATCCCAGTGGGCGCCAAGAGCCCCGCTGGGTGACAAGTGCGCTGTAGGTATTAAATCATCTTAGCAGCTATATATATTCCACCGGATTTGTTAGGAAGAGGAACAGGATCGGGAAAGTGCAAGAGTGGTAAGTTATTTGAAGATGCCTGTGATATAAAGGAGTCAGTGAGGGATAATGACGCGGGTCGCTGGTTGCTCCGCCCCGTGCATTAAAAAAATCGTTGTGAGGTTTGCAAAGAGAGCGGACTTCTTTAAGGAAGTCTTGTTGGAATGTAAGTGCGCTAGGGTCTTTTACTTCATGGGAGGGGGAGGTGATAGTTTATCCTGTTGTGTAAGCTGGGAGTATGTAGAGACGGAGAAGAACCTCATGGTAGTGGAATATGAGGTATTACTGATTTACTCCAAAAGTTCTAATGGTTCAGTATGTCAATCCTTTAGGGGCTGTGTCTAAGGATGTAGAACGCAGGAGGGAGAGGAGGTGTGGGATGGGAGAAAGGGATTAGAAGGAATGGCCAGCTAAACAGTGACTTTTATTGATCGAGTCTGTTTTGCGCTTTGTGAAGTATAAGTTCGGTGTAATGAACTATGTATATTAAATTTGAAAGAGTTCAAAATCTTTGATTGAGTTTATGGCTTTGGATTCAATGTGGAAAAGATGAATGAAATAGTTCGGTTGGTTAAGAGGGTGGTAATGTTTATATCGCTTGTGTACCGCACGGTGTGTTTGGCACACTCCTGGGGAGACCGACCTGCTGGAGACCACGAAAAAAAAAAAGTGAATTGAAGTCAGCTAAAAAGAATGCCTGGACTTTAGAGGAAGTGTGTTTGGCTAGAGGCAAAGAAGAAGAACGAGTGCACCTAACCTATACCACTGAGGAGTGACCAGCTAAGAAATGCGACCCACAATTGGGAATGTGAGAGATTAGGGGTTGGGGACAGATGAAAAGAAATTTATAAACTACATGGTGACATATTATGAGATGGATAATAATGATAATCATATATAGATTATAAGTGAAATTATATACTAATACTATACTATACACTAAATTATAAAATACAGTAAAACAAATATAATCTTACTTATATATATACGTATTTTAGATATGTCCGCGAGGGGGGATTAGGTTTAGAGGGAAAAAGAGCTTTTTTACACCACGGATTCGAGATTGGGGATTTCAAAATTTTGTGAAGTAGAACTGCCAAAATGCCGGAAGAAGCGCGGTATAACCTATAGACGACTCCTAGCAAAAGGATCCCCAGAAATTTTTGGTTGTCTACCTCTTTTTTCCGCACCGAAAGGGGGAGGAACTTTTGTGTTCATTTAATCTCAATATTTCCAACAATACTGTACATAGTATCATATTGTAAATTTCGACAAGGAAAATAGCAATAAAATTAGACAGATTGGAGTAATATATACTAACATTTTTCACACTGATATACAGATCTTTGGTGTGAAAGAAAGGTTATGTATTGAAGATGGATGTTATATATAAATATAATATATATATATATATATAATGGTTAATAAATATATTAATATTAATATATAAATAAATTTAATCCTAGAATATTTTAAATGTATTATTAATATAAAATGAAAATAATATTTTTATTAATAGAAAATTTTTAATATAGATTAAATTTTTTTATATATAGAATAACATATATTATTATATAGGGGTTATCCACCCTCATATTAATAAGTTATTCCATGCTCAGAAAAGAGAGATTACAAATGTGTATATTATATTTATTGATTCTTTATCATTTAAAACAAAATATTATATAAAAACTTTAAAATTTCCAGTAACCAATTAATTTCAATTCACAATACATAAAATTTTAATATATATATAAAAATAATTTAAATTAAAAAAAGGGTAAATTATAATATTCTAATAATTCAGCGATTGAGCTTCAAACCTTTATTATAATAATAATAAATAAAAATACATATATAATAAATAAATATTATTAATGGTTTTAGATATAGCAAGCTAGGGCCCGAAGTACATATAGCGACCCGTACTCGGTTCCTCAAGAATTAATTTGGTGTCCCATATATAAAGTATAATAATGTATAGTTTACACAAAAACACTCCTTATAGTCCCGCAAACAAGAACTAACTACACAATTGGTTAAATAATACATATATATATATAAACAACGAAAGAAATTATTAGTAGCCTTTCTAACTCACCTTAAATATTTCAGGCAAATCATATAAAATTACTTTCTTATATTTGAGATAGATATTCTATATATCGACTTTAAATAGATTATAATATGCTCATCACTTTAAACAAACTAAAGTATATTAATACATTATATAATATATATATATAATATATTATATTTATTTTAAAGCGAGTAACATTTCCCATTGTATTATGTATGTTTATACGTGATGGTATAACCAATGAGTGGAGCATGTACAATGTTTATGACATATATAATACTTAATTATAGCTTAACATAATTGGTATACCGTTATATAAATATCAATACATACTAACTAAAGTGATATAATTAACCTAATATTAAATTAATATATATTATTTACTATTATATATGTTGATTTTATATACAAAATGTAATTAATACTATATATAAAATTAAATAATTTATTCTATCCTAATTTATATAAATAATATAATTTATAATAATATATATATAATATATATATATATATATATATATATATATATATTATATATATATATAAATATATAAAATATATATATTTATATATTTATATATAATACTATATATATACGAATGATTTTAAAGTAAACAAAGAAACGAAATTTGAGATAAATTAATACAAAGATTTTGAATCCAAATAGAGTCGTTAAAATGATAGACTTTGTACGACATTACTTCCTCCACAGAACTTGGTCCTCACTACCTCCAATACTATAATTATAATATATTGTGAGTACTAATCAAAATATTATTATTAATTATTTATATCCTAATACGACTAAAGGTGAGAGTTAGAATAAGAGTAACAGGGTTAAGCGATGAAGCAGGACGTTATTTAAGATTATCTAAGTTTATATATGAAGAGCAATAAAACGGAAAGTAGTCGCGAATAAAGCCGTGAGAACGTACTCTATTACAATTTTATTGGCTTTATACCCGTTTATATTATTCTATAACGCAAATACTTATTTGATTAATAATATACTTCGTTAGAGGAGAGGCTATATTTACCGGTAGAGAACACCAAATCCCGACTAACAGTGTCATAAAGAGTCTAGCTGCTGCTGAGCCGTCATATATTATATGGCTTTATATTAAAATAAATCAAGAACCACCCTATAATATCCGTGAGCGTCCGTATCACTAATTAAAGATTTTTAGTAAAAACTTATATAAAAAACTAATAATATAGTATTATAAGAATAGTCTCCTACTATATTATATATATATTAAGAGGTGTGCGGATAGTGATTTCTCACTATCCGCGGATGCGGGGCAAAATTTTTCCCGCAACGGATTTGCGCAAATCGTAAGATATTTTTGCGGATATAGTTAAATATGTCAACTATCCGCTATGGAAGTTGTGGATTCTGTGATAATGCGGAATTAGTTATTCGCTCTTTTTAGCACGTTAAATAGGGTAATAAGAAGTTAAGAAAAGCATTCTACAGGTAACATAAATGGAAGGATTGGAGGAATCATACATGAATAATAAAGGGAAATAAAATATATCCCCCTATAGCGGACGGTGAGCTTATACAATTTTAGCTTAGTATAACGAGGAATGAATTTAATATATATACTATGTACATGACCCTATATATATTTATAATATACTTATAATATCCTATATATATCGTTATATCCAGGTTAAGACCCTACTAGGAACGGCTTTAAATATTATTCAGGTTATAACCTTTAGGTATCCGAAGTAAAAATCGCTACGAGTAGTATGATAAGTACGTCTTAAAACAACCCCTTGTAAGGCCTAGTATCACACGAAGGCACACCCGAACAGTAAAAAAGGGATAATTTTCCGAGAAATTCTTCTATCGTCCTGGAGCCAATGCAAAGATTTGAGTGAAAAATTGTTGCAAGTATAACCTTCAAAAGAAGCTAAAAATAACAGGAAATATCCTAAAATTGATATTAAGTGCTACGGACATCAAAATATTACAAAATTGATATATCCTGTATATGATAGTTTTCTTGAAGAGCCCTGGACAAAACCGACAGAAGTAATATAAAATGCCATGAAAAACAATATTAAACAGGGTGACCGTATTACGAATAAAAAATTCACGTAATTTTAAAATTGAGGCATTTAATAAAAGATCGGGGATGGACCCACAAACAAATTTTTTAGAATACTAAGTTGGATAATTCGCAAACATCAAGTTTTGCCAAACATGGCATCAATCCAATGGGTAGTTGGGGTGGGGTGGAATTTGATTTACGATATCTCCTGCTTTAGGGTAGTAAAAACCAAATTTTTTTAGTATGAAACAATAAAATGCCATAAACATTTAGTTAAAAAAAATGTTTATGGCAAATAGCCAAACATTTTATATATATATTATACTAATTTTTATCTAATTTTTGTATTAAACGTATTTATAATATTAATTTGTTACCTCACAGAGCATCATCCTCATCATTTGTAGAAAAAGGTTTTATATATATTTTAAATGAGGTTGAATTAATATATATTAATTCCATAAAATTATAAAATATCGTAAGTAATACAAAAGTTTTAAAGTTCAGTCCTTATTTAAGGAGGATGAAGTTTTTAACCTTTTTCAATTTCTTACTCTTTTTTACTGTCGTAATAATTGATAGTAGATTAGCATTATTATATAATATTGCTAATATAAGATATACTACTAACTAATAAGACGTCACAACTAAGTTATAACACTATTGCTTGTAAAATAGAGCAATGCTCACTCACAGCATACTCTTCCCCTCACCACGCTGGTATGAAGCTGTCTGCAAGATATACGCTGTGAAAATCTTTTTTACCGGGAATCATTCCTCGTTGAGTCTGCCGGGCAACGATAATCAATACCAGGTTTGAATTTTTATCCGTATTTTCCCAATGTCTTTTTTGGGGGGCTCTCAAAAACCCTTTGGTAATTTCCCTGGGATGCACCTTTCTTAACGAAAATAATAATTTTTTTCCTCGGACTGCCACAAATATGCTTTTCGGAAATCGCTAGTCTTTAACATTTATGTATATTTCCATAATCGATCAATTGATCGAGATGGTCTCTTTATCCAGCGACGTAGGGGGTTTTCTCCTCGAACAAAACACATTCTCCACCTATCGCATCTAAGCTAATGGGAAATCAAGACTCAGCCATATAAAGAATCCAGGAATCCTCAATTTGCGGGTCTCTCTCTTAAAAATTGCTGAGCCAGCGGTCTCGCCACTCGATCCCACCAGATCAATCTCTCCGCTGAACATCAAGTGTTCAGACAGGCGTGTGCAGAGAAGTTAATTGCGTAACTCCTGTTATTGACCTTGGGTGTGACTTTTGCTCAGTTTTTAATTGGGCAATAGTGTTTTGATAGATATTATTTTTTCGGAACATTTCAGGCAAATAAAACAACAAGGTAAAGAAATGTCAACTCCGCAGCTAGGGAGGAGGGCTTTGCCCTAGCCCTCATTCGAATCTGCAACTCCTATAAACCCGTCCATGTAACTATTACACGTGAGTAAGAGAGAAACTCACAGAGTCACACTTTTATGTTTTGTCGTCTTTGTAATCACTTAGGATTTTGGAGGAATGAGTTGGGCCTAAAACTCATTCATGCCATGCGTCAAATCGTCTTTTGCATAGATCTAAAAAATGCTCAAATTTGTCTTTTTTCTATAAATTTTCATATTTCTATGTGCATATCTATTATTGTACATATATAGAGGTTAGTTTCTACTACATATTTGGTATATCTAATATAGTATATATATATATATAATAAATATAATAATATTTACTTGAATATAAAAGTTTTTTTATTTTTAATTAATATATTATATTATTATCATTTATATATATATATTCTATAAAATGTTTAATTCTATATATATAAAATAATTAATTTATAATATCAATTAATAATATATTAGTTTTATCAGTATTTTTATCAATTTAGGGAAAATTTATTTTATCAAAGTAGCTAATCCATTTATATCACAAGAGCAGCATAAACCAACAATAAAGGGTAGAAAGCCCAAAATCCCTTTTCCACAGAAAATGTTGTATATTATTCTCCTTTTTTTATGGTCACAATATTTCCCTGGGTAATTTATAGTTTTACATGCATTTTTGGAAATTACTTTTCCAGATAATATTCGAGTTCTTCATGCTTATCATCAAAGGAAAGAATATTTACGAGCCTGGGTCTAATTTTTCTTCCGTCATTAAGGGCTCCTAATTTTACCAATTATTCACGGAAACAAACAATGGTTAGATAAATCCTAGAAAGCATAAGATTTGAGCAGATGAATTTAGGTTATTGTCCCCTCAGGCCTCGGCTCGAATGGGTTCATTATCGCATGTGATTAATTTTAACGTTAGCAATCGTTATTATCCATCAGTTTCTTACATAGAGCTGGGAACCGTTAGCAAGCCATTTTTTCGGGTTAAATGTCACCATAAACTTGCTTTGGGCTATTTCCTTTACGAATAAGAAACCGCAAGCTTAATTCAAAACCTTAAAAAAAAACAACCATAATGTGAACTTACAAGACCAAATTTCGTGTTTGAATGGGTTAAGGCAAGTTAAGTGGCTTTATTTGAAATCCGATTCTTAAAATTTATTTTATGTATACCTTATTAACAAAAAAAAAAAAAAAAAATCCTTTGAGCGACCGATTAATAGCCCTATAAATTGCTTATATCCATTAAGTTGTTTATTATTTTAATACCACATGCAATTTCGATTCAGATTACTATCTGGAATAACCATTAGGTTCCAAAAGGAAAATAATTCATAAGGTGTAAAACTCAGTGCGCAATATGGTGAACTTGAAAATAACCTTATTCCAACCCTCGGGGCAAGTTAAGTACTGCCTAACTCTATCTCTGCATGTTTTGCCCGGTTTCAATAATTTTCATTGCAAATTAATAGAGTCTCCTATGGGAAACTTACTTCGAAAAGTCAAAAATGTAATTAGAAAAAAAATATGAAAGTAAGCTCATCTCTGCTAAAAGCAAAGATTTAGAATATCATCAGAAAGGGAAAGGGATAATAATAATGACTCAAGTTATCTGGGCGCCCAAGCGTAAATTAATTCTTAGTTAAATTTTGTGGATTGGATCTAATCAAAAAATGTTATAGAATCTTAGGAAAAGATGTCAAATGTATTTGGTCTATTTATATAAACAAATGCTACTCACTACTTAATAACCACACATATGAAAAAATAATTTACTAATACTCCAGAGTTTCGATGAATAATTAAATTGTCAAGTGTCTAAAGCCAAATACAGCAAGTGGAGCCAATCTGTTGGTAAAACCAAATTCTCGGAAGCATCGTATCAATGACTAATATTCAAAAAAGACCAAATTGTAAGGTTGCCAACCTTCCATGCTTCTAGGGTTGCCCCAATTTCTACTATCATTTGCTTTTAAATTGCATGACTAGTTAACTTAATTATTACAAATTTTTAAATCAGTACAATTTTCCTGACAAATCCACCCACATCCATCCTACAAAAAAATTATTATATTAGCATAAAGGAAAGACTACTAAGTGATATTGGAAACCGCTTGTCCCGAAGGTTCAATAAGTAAATTGAGAATGAGCGAAGATAAATTAAGTAATTATAGAGTAAAATAATTATCAAACTTCAGGAGAATTCAATTATCGATAAGATTAACCAGTATCTTATAAAATTCAGTTTAAAGGATAAATAAAATACAAGTTGTCAATATCTTATTGTAAATATTTAATATAATAAATCATTATTATAATATATTTTAACCCCATTGACAAAAAAATAAGTTAGGTCTTTCATCTAAATGAAAGACTTGAAAAACAAAATGGATATTTGAATCCCTCAATCTTGACAGTTCTAACCATTTTACTCACGTGACTCCTCAACGCTCCACGATATTTTATTTTTGTGGAAATTGTGTAACAATGAACGGGAAAAGAGAATACAAAATCAATAATTTTGAGCTTCTCTACAATGATATATCGAATAGTCCATTTATGAACTTTTTTCTCATTAAAAGACTTGTAATAATGACTTCGAAATTTATGAGAAAGAAGTTTTATGAGGATCGTAGACGCCTATGGTGAAAATTTGATAATCGATCTTGTGGAGAGGAACTTTCGTGGATTGAAATGTGAAATAAAGAGATATATTGGAAAGAGGTAGAAGACACTAAAAGAAATTTTCAATTATATATATATATATATATATATATATATATATATATATATATATATATATATATATATATATATATATATATATTATATATAGTTTATTATATATAATTATATAATATTAATATATATTATATTCTATACCTCAAAGGACTCTCTCAAATGTTTCCGAGTTATTTTAGTTTCACCAACAAAGCAAATATGTGGTCTCGTTCACCTTTTAGATATAAACCTACAAGGCATCAATCCAATATTCCCTTTGCCTTTGTTCCATCATGTATTCTAACTTAATTTCCCTCTTCACCTATATATATATAATATATTATATAGAATATATATATATATATATATATATATATATATACTATATATATATTATATACTATATATATATATTATATATACATACTATATATTTATATATATATTAGAAATGTTATTCTTTCTGAACTTATATTTGTCTACAAAAATGTACAAATCTAAGATAGAATACTTGTTTCTCAATTACTATAGCAAATTTCTCTTTCTATCTGATTAGAGATTTCGCATGTATTAAACATTATTTTTTTTATTTTTAATATTGATTTTAATGTCAACATACCATTTATTTAACTTACTTTGCTCTCTGTTGAAGTTGTTAGGGCTCTTTGATTTTTTATTTCCAAGAATAAAACTAAATTATTAACAAATCTAAAACTACTTTGGGTTTTACGGTTTATATTTGAGAAACTAGATGACAGGTGATAAACTAATAAATTTCAAAAATTAGTTTAAATATACATGTATTTAGAAAAAGGATTTCGTTATTAAATGGGAACAGGATATAGGCGAAATTTCATACAGTCATCTTACCTGTTAACCTTTTTTCAATCTTTTTATTCTCTTTGTATCACAAAGTTTCAAAATAAATTTGATCTCATTCGTCACCAAGGGACATATATTATTGTCAGCATGAATTTCTTAATAAAGCTGTAAGAGGATCAGTCATATTCCATCTCAAAACCAAAGGCTCAAGAGTTGAAAGGAATCAATGTCATGAACTAAATATTTAAAAAAAAGGAGGTATTATATATGTTTTGACTTGAAAAATGATGCCCTCAACTCCCACAACTAAATCCAAGGAACTGTGAAGTTCATTTAGTTATACAAAAACATGTAGAAGAAGATCAGGAATATGAATAGGGAACTGCACCATTTGTTCAAAGTAATTATAAACAGAACATGACAAGCGAATAACCAGCTAAATCTTGAGTAGTAAAGGAAGGAAATTGGTGGTGCTGAGCATTGAAATCACACAGAGGAATGATTTCATTAAAACGCGTGAATGTGTTCTAATTTGTGGTTGGGATTGAAATTTCTTTCTTTTTGAAGAATTTAGGATAGTCTGTCGAGTTAGGGAGATTAAATGAAGTTAGTAACGGATTAGTAAGAAATCCTAAGCAATAAGGTAGTAGATTTGCAAGATTTGCAAATTGGAAACACGGGAAGAGACTTCTTTGTTGCGCACACATTTACACGAATATTGCGGATTAGGGTTTGATTTTAAAGATCCCAGACATCTGATTTTCTGCATAGAATAGGTGATAAAATTTTTGGGAGCTGGGGTGTTCAATAAAGTGAAATTTATAATAAAAATTACTAGTTGACCGGAGGACTACTTTCAATATTCGCGGCAAAATTCATTTTTCGATCACACTTGTTTTGGCGTCATCAAGGATTGAAACTGTAAATCAAAAGTGATTTTTTTTCTCTCCTATTACTCACTCTACTTTTCATTGAGTTTGGAATCATTGCAGGGATATTATTCGACGATCAAAATGGATGTTTGCTACACGAAGTGTAGTGCTGACAAATTTTTCTCCTAATCTGTCTTTCCTTCTCTTATTTATATTCTCCAATTAAATACTCTAAATATCCTTGACCTCCTGTTTTAATCTTGCTCATCCTTTGAGGATTTTGGCAATCCTCCTCCTACTCTTTCTCTTCTTTGGTGACCTATGCTTTAAATGAGATTACATTTGATCTAGTGTATGGAATCCTAAAATCTATGAACGTTAGGAAGGCAACAACCCGAAGGACTCTCCTATCCGAATTTTGAGGTAGAGTACTTCTGAGCTGAAGCAGTCTCTAGTCCAAGTATACCCTTCGTACCTCAATATTAGCACTTTATCTCAGTGTTGTAAGTTGGCATATGCCCAATGCCCCTCCTATTCCGAAAGAAGAAAACTGTTTTGATCCTTCAAACTATTGCCAATAGATATCACTTGTAATCCGGCTAACACCTTTGAAATTATTCTCGGTTCTCATATCTTGGATCATATAGTATCCCATTCCCTTCTAGTTCTTTCCGATTGTCAGTATGACTTTCGGGCGTTTGAGGTCTGATGGAGATATTTCTATTTCACTGTTTATTTTTTAATAACTCAAATTTTGGCAAGTTGAATATTTGGATTTTGAATTCTCATTACCTAGTCATAAGGTGATTCATGATATTACCTATTAACGTAAAATCAGTATCAGTATCTTCAGATGCGGATGTGGTTGAGGGTATTGAAAATGACATGGATATCCCCAAATGCGAAGGCTGATACGGATATCAGCAAATGTCGAAGCTGATGTTGGTATCTGATCCACCTCTAATAAAGATTGCGAATGTAAGAAAAATTAATAAAGAAAAACCCTTTACTTGAATTCAAGAATACTGGTATAAACAAAAAATGAAGACTGAGTAGTTCCTGAATATCAAGCAAAAATACTAATAGTAATAAATAAATACGCAATATATATATATATATATATATATATATATATATATATATATATATATTATATATTATATATTATATATCTATCTATATATATATTATATATAATATATATATATATAATAAAATATATATATATATATACATATTATATATACTATATTATATATATATATATATATATATATATATATATACTAAATATAAATACTATATATATATATATATATATATATATATATATATATATATATATCATTGCATTTTAACCACGAGCCATGAAAGATTCTATAAATAAAAAATCTATAGCAATGAAATCAAATTTGAAATTACATATGTATTTATCGTAATGTATATCGTATATTATTACCTACATATACATGTCAAATAATACTTTAAAAATAATTTATTTTTGCAATGTTGCTTTCCAATTAAGTTTTAATATCCACAATTTACAACTTCTACTCAAAAAAAAAGAAAAAAAAAGATACAAAATAAGAATTTGCAAAGGAACAAAAACGAAGAGTTTTACGGATCTCAGGAGCTAAATTGAAGAGAATATAGTCTTGATTTATCTCTCTGCATTTGGTAATTATCAAATGCAAGAAGATAAGATAAAATATAATGGATGTTTTGAGAATAACAGAGAAGTAAAAGACAATATGCTAAGTAGAAGGGGAAAATTAAATAGAAATAAAAATAAAGTTTAGGTGAGAATAATAAAGAAAACATTTATTTTTTTACAAAATAATATTACATTAAATTAGGTTATTATTTAATGGTTGAATTGTAAATTCAGTAAAATAATTTAATATTTATTATAATTTATTCTATTACATAAATTAAAAAGGTAATCTTTAAATAAAAGATTTTTTTTAATTTATTTTCTTCTGAGGAAAAACCTCATATTATTAAAAACTTATATAAGAAAATACCGGAGTAAAGATTTTGTCTTACACATTTACTGTATTAATTAGTAGTATTATTAGAAAATTTTAAGTATTCTTATTATTGTAAAAATTATTATTGAAAATATTATTATTATTTCTTGTCCCTATGTTTTTATAGTAAATTGCTATTTGTAACGAGTGTAATGTGTAATATCGTTGTCAGTATAAAAATATTTTTGATTAATTGATCGATTGGTTGATTTATTATTTTTATTATTATTATTATTATTATTATTATTATTATTATTATTATTATTATTATTATTATTATTATTATTATTATTATTATTATTATTATTATTATTATTATTTATTATTTTATATTATTATTTATTATTATTATTTATTATCAATTATTATGATTAATTAATTATTATTTATTATTATTATTAATATTATTATTATTATTATTATATTATTGGATTGATTATTATTATTTATTATTATATATTATTATTATTATTATTATTATTATTATTATATATAGATTCTAGCCCAAAAGAGAATTATCTCCAAAATAATGAAACCTTCTATTTCCTTTTTATCGTTATCAGTTATCTCATTTTATCCCCAAAATCTTTTTATCCTCGGAGGATAACTCAAGCGAAGCAAAGAAGTAAATACAAACTGTCAGATTTTTTTTTTTTCTCCTTGAACTTTTTATATTTCTAGTATAAAAACAAAGCCAGTTGCTTTAAAACATTAGAAAGCCTTGAAGACAAGTCTGTTTAATATATATTGAAAACAAAATGTGTACTTATAAATAGATAGCATGTTCATATTCTTAAAAGAAGGTTATGGTTTGATCTTATCCAATTAATAATAATAATTAGTTGAGTAATTGGGTATAATAATAATAATAATAATAAAAATAATAACTCATAATCGCCCTATTAATTCAAAAATATTTTATACTTTGACATACGAATTCACATTACACTCGTTAGCAAATAGCAATTTTACTATAAAAACCATTAAGGACAATGAAAAATAATAATATTTTCAATAATAATTTTTTACATAATACAGAATCCTTAAAATTTTCTAATAATACTACTAATTAATACAGTAAATGTGTAAGACAAAATTTTTACTCCGTTATTTTCTTAAATAAATTATTAATAATGTGAGGTTTTTCCTCAGAAGAAAATAAATTAAAAAAAATCTTTTATTTAAAGATTACCTTTTTAATTTATGTAATAGAATAAATAATAATAAATATTAAATTATTTTTACTGAATTTACAATTCAACTGTTAAATAATAACCTAATTTAATGCAATATTATTTTGTAAAAAAATAAATGTTTTCTTTATTATTCTCAGCTACACTTTATTTTTATTTCTATTTTATTTTCCCCTTCTACTTAGCATATTGTCTTTTACTTCTCTGTTATTCTCAAAACATCCATTATATTTTATCTTATCTTCTTGCATTTGATAATTACCAAATGCAGAGAGATAAATCAAGACTATATTCTCTTCAATTTAGCTCCTGAGATCAGTAAAACTCTTCGTTTTTGTTCCTTTGCAAATTCTTATTTTGTATCTTTTTTTTTCTTTTTTTTTGAGTAGAAGTTGTAAATTGTGGATATTAAAACTTAATTGGAAAGCAACATTGCAGCAAAACATAAATTAATTTTTAAAGTATTATTTGACAGTATATGTAGGTAATAAATCATACCGAATATACATTACGATAAATATATGTTAATTTCAATTTGATTTCCTTTCTATAGATTTTTTATTTATAGAATGTTTCATGTTTCGTGTTTAAAATTTTATGCTATATATATATATATATATAGTATATATATATATATATATATAAATAACTATATATATATATATATATATATTATATATATATATATATATATATCATATAAATTTATTATATATCATATATATATATATATATATATATTATATAATAAATATATATATATATAATTTATATATATTACTATTATATTATATATATAGAAATGATATATATATATATTATATATATTGCGTATTTATTTATTACTATTAGTATTTTTGCTTGATATTCAGGAACTACTCAGTCTTCATTTTTTTATACAGTATTCTTGAATTTCAAGTAAAGGGTTTTTCTTTATTAATTTTTTCTTAATTAAACATCTTTATTAGAGGTGGATCAGATACCAACATCAGCTTCGGCATTTGCTGATATCCGTATCAGCCTTCGCATTTGGGGATATCCATGTCATTTTCAATACCCTCAACCACATCCGCATCTGAAGATACTGATACTGATTTTACGTTAATAGGTAATATCATGAATCACCTTATGACTAGGTAATGAGAATTCAAAATCCAAATATTCAACTTGCCAAAATTTGAGTTATTAAAAAATAAACAGTGAAATAGAAATATCTCCATCAGACCTCAAACGCCCGAAAGTCATACTGACAATCGGAAAGAACTAGAAGGGAATGGGATACTATATGATCCAAGATATGAGAACCGAGAATAATTTCAAAGGTGTTAGCCGGATTACAAGTGAGAGCTATTGGAAATAGTTGGAAGGATCAGAACAGTTTTCTTCTTTCGGAATAGGATGGGCATTGGGCATATGAAAACTTACAACACTGAGATAAAGTGCTAATATTGAGGCACGAAGGGTATACTTGGACTAGAGACTGCTCCAGCTTAGAAGTACGCTACCTCAAAATTCGGATAGGAGAGTCCTTCGGGTCGTTGTCTTCCTAATGATCATAGATTTCAGGAGTCCATACACCAGATCAAATGTAATCTCATCTAAAGCATAGGTCACCAAAGAAGAGAAAGAGTAGGAGGAGGATTGCCAAAATCCTCTAAGGATGAGCAAGATTAAAACAGGAGGTCAAGGATATTTAGAGAATTTAATTGGAGAATATAAATAAGAGAAGGAAAGTCAGAATCTGTGAATAATTTGTCATCACTGCACTTCGTGTAGCAAACATTCATTTTGATCCTCGAATAATATTCCTGCAATGATTCCAAACTCAATGAAGAGTAGAGAGAGTAATAGGAACACAAAAAAAAATTTAACTCCTGAATTACGGCTTCTATCCTTGATGGCGCCAAACTAAGTATGATCGAAAAATGAATTTTGCCACGAAAATTGAAAATCGTCCTCCGGTCAACTAGTAATTTTTATTATAAATTTCACATTATTGAACACTCCAGCTCCCATAAATCTTATCACTTATTCTAAGCAGAAAATCAGGTTTCTGTGATCTTTAATAGCAAACCCTAATGAATTTCGTGTAAATGTGTGCGCAACAAAGAAGTCTCTTCCCGTGGTTCTAATTTGCAAATCTTACAAATAATTGTTTATTGCTTAGGATTTCTTACTAATCTGTTACTAACTTCATTTAATCTCCCTAACTCGACAGACTATCCTAAATTCTTCAAAAAGAAAGAAATTTCAATCCCAACATCAAATTAGAACACATTCACTCTTTTTAATGAAATCATTCCTCTGTGTGATTCCAATTCTCACCACCGTCAATTTGTTTCCTTTACTACTCAAGATTTAGCTGGTTATTCGCTTGTCATTTTCTACATTTGAACAAATGATGAAGTTCCCTACTCATATTCCTGATCTTCTTCTGCATGTTTTGTATAACTTAATGAACTTCACAGTTCCTTGGATGTAGTTCTGGTAGTAGCGGGCATCATTTTTCAAGTCAAAACCTATATAATACCTCCTTTTTTTTAAATATTTAGTTCAAGACATTGATTCCTATCAACTCTTGCACCTTCGGTTTTGTGATGGAATATGACTGATCCTCTTACAGCTTTATTAAGAAATTCATGCTGACAATAATATATGTCCCTTGGTGACGAATGAGATCAAATTTATTTTGAAACTTTGTGATACAAAGAGAATAAAAAGATTGAAAAAAGGTTAACAGGTAAGATGACTGTATGAAATTTCGCCTAT
>JABUQX010048109.1:0-10000 GCA_015478945.1 Trachelipus rathkii
CCGTTTTGCCGATGCGGATGACGATGACGTATGTAGTC
The DNA here is from genome assembly GCA_015478945.1 of Trachelipus rathkii. Classification (NCBI taxonomy): domain Eukaryota; kingdom Metazoa; phylum Arthropoda; class Malacostraca; order Isopoda; family Trachelipodidae; genus Trachelipus; species Trachelipus rathkii. The sequence goes on from JABUQX010048109.1 coordinate 39, forward strand.
GTCCATCACTAATATACGTGTATATCTATAGTATATTATAGCTATAGAATACATAGTTAATAGTTAGTACTATATATATCATATCTATTAGAAGTAAAAAAAATAATGACAAACGAGCCATGTTACTATGAGAAATGTTTTGCACGTTTACAAGAAGCACATGTACATACACTGGCATATTATTATTATTAGATTGATCAATGTATGTAATTCTTATTATTAATATATTAAATTATTATTGTTAATATTATTGATGGTGCTACTAAGTGTACTACTAGATGAAGGGGTAGTTTTTAAATGCGAAAGTGTGAAAGTGTGTGTGTGTGATATATACTAAGAGTATATGAATATAGGAGTTAAAAAGAAATCTTGAAATAATATTATGCCTATTGAATACTATACAGACTATAACATTTGGATTGGGATTCTAGAATAAAGAAAGAATAACCATTTCAACTTCAAAAGTTAGCAAAGTAGATAAACAACCAACCCGCTAGCACGGGCAGAGCTCCTAATGACTAGGAGGGGAGTGTCATCGTATTAATCGTCGGAAGCAACGGAGCCGAGCCAAGGGAAGATAGAATAGCTCCACATTCTCCCCCGACCAGTTTGCGGACACTGGGACCCACTCGACGTTGAGTTTGGCGAGATTGCTCTAGACACTGAAATAAAACAAAGAGCGGACAGCATTATTATATCAATTAAAGTCATGAAATAGCTTAATTATAACTTGATAATATATCGATAAATATATATAGATATATACATATATATAACTAGTATATATATATATTGCAGATATATGGACTAAATATAAATAAAATCTATAAGAATAATAATAGCTAGGAGTTAATAAAGATAAGCTCTATAGAAATATATTATGCCTTAATGTGGGGAATACTATACATACTATTTTACAGATATCAACTTGTTATATAATAGTAGTATATAATACTACTACGGTACATAAACCCAAAACATATACACATACACTTATTTTATCAGTATTCCATACTTTCATATTGATTATTCGGATTACATTATTCTGTAGGCATTTATTTGTTTGTTGTACCGAAACACGTAGTATTCTATAAATCAGAATACAGCTATAAATCCAAAGTTACCGAAGGTAATCACTATATATACTAATAGTTTAATATTATTGATGTATATACGAGCAACTTATGTTGTAAATGATAAGGCATTGTATAATGCGTAATCGAGAACTGATATGTTCACCATATATTAAATAATTAATTGAAACTTCAACCCACTATTCACATTGTTATTAAACATTATCAGCAATAAACACAAAGTAGCCAGGACTATTATTATTAAATATAATATACTCTTCAGGCCAGCGTCGGATCTAAGCTCCGTCATATGTATTGTAAAACTATTAATGCTAGCAGTAATACGGAATACATTGCTGGGACATGCTGGTCGAAATGCTGGTCCTGGGATGTAATAAAAAAAAAAAATTATATCTCAAACTACACATAGCTATCAGGCGAAAAGGAATACGATTTTTGGAATCCGTGTAAAATTTTACATAAGAAACATGATCAAAAAAATTAAAAAAAAATTATTGTATTATAGGTAATCCATGATTAGAAGGCTATTTAAGAGGCTGCTTTTGCGTTTTTGCGATAAATAAATAGACTCTTCTATTAAATGTTGCTTATAGACGAGCACACTAGGGGGCTGGGTCGCACCAGCGCCGGGAACGGAGGAAGTGACATCCGAGGGCGGGACGTTTTCATGACCCGTAGGGAGGGGCGGAGGAACCCCCGCGACACGCCCAATAGCGGGGAAGGAGGGGTCGTCCTCGGAAGACCCTCACGCGGAAGAGGGGGAATTGAGTCCTACACCCGCGTAGTTCACGCGCGAACCAGGTTCCGAGAGCTCCCGACTCCTGCCAATCGGTGCGGTAATACCTTGGCGAAGTATCTCTTATCAGTAAAAAAAAACAAAAAAGACAGATGGAGGTTTTAACTAGAAAGTCTATTATTTTAACGAGTACCGTAAAAGAAGGTCTCTAAATAGGCCCTCTTAATCATATTACGATAATTATTAACAATATTTTTTTTTTTTTTTTTTTTACATTTTTCTTATGTGAAATTTTTAACAGGATTCTAAAAATGTATTCTTTTTCGCTGAAGCTTAAAACTGTTTTTGAGATATACTTTGATAATAATTTTTCTTTTTTTTTTTTAAAACAGTTTCAGGAACACATTGACCGAGCTTCCCAGCAATGTATTCGCGTTTTTACCTGTAGGCATTAATAGTTTTTAAAGATCATATTGACGGCTAATCAGCACGACTGACTTATATCTTCAAACTGATTCCCACTATTGCACTTACTATTAATCATTATCAGAAGTATCACGTATTATTATTTAATATGTAAACGGGTATATCACCAAGACTTTTGGCGAAAATATTAGAATGGTGATAGAAAGGCGGTTTTCCGGCGAAGCCTTCGCTCGCCAGTGGAGAGAGAATCTTTGAAAAAAAATTCTCTTCATATGCGACGTTGGCTTGGGAAAGAGCAGCTTGCGCCTTCTCACAATTTGTTATCTTGAATTCTTCTTTATAATTTATTTCCTTGTTTTAATAATTAATATCAAAATGAAAGTCAATGGAAATTAAGAAAATCAATGGCTGCTTCTCTTGACCCAGATTCCAATGCAATAATTTAAATGTTTTAAATTTAACATTTTAAAATCAAAATCGAATTTTTTATTTTTCAAAGTTGACACAGGCTATCTTGCAGTAAACTCTCTCTCTCTCTCTCTCCTGCTCTCTCTCTCCTCCCTCTTTCTCGTCTCTCTCTCTCTCTCTCTCTCTCTCTCTCCGTCTCTCCGTGGTCTTCTCTCTCCTTCTTCTCTCTTCTCATCTCTCTCTCTCTCTCTCTCTCTCTCTCTCTCTCTCCTCTTCTTCTCGATCGTCTCTCTCTCTCTCTCATCTCTCTCTCTCTCTCTCGTCTCTCTTTCTCCTCATCGTCTTCCTCCACTCTCTCTCTCTCATCTCTCTATCCTCTCTCATCTCTCTCTCTCTCTCTCTTCTCTCTCTCTCTTCTCTCGTCTCTCTCTCTCCTCTCTCGTCTATCTTCTCTCCTCCTCGTCTCTCTCTCGTCTCTCTCTCTCTCTCTGCTCTTCTCCTCTTCCATCACTTCTTCTCTGTCTTCCTCTTTTCTCTCTCTCTAGAATAACACTCTATCTCATCTTTTTCTATCAGGCTCTCTCCCTCTCTCTCGTCTCTTCTCTCTCTCTCTCATCTTCTTCTCTCTCTCTCTCCTCGTCAGTCTCTTTCTCTCTTCTCAGAACATTCGTGCGGGACATTCCGCAAGAAAAAATGTTAGGACACGCATCCGCACAATGACATCTGAACATTCTACTTACATGAAATTATTTTTAATCTTCAACAACAACATAGGCAATGTTTGCAAGGTAAAATCTTTGGGTAAATATGTAGATTGAAAAAACTTTTGCATTTTTACAAAATAATATAATATAATATATCAACATTAATTATATTATTATTATTATAGTGATCATTCCATGATAATAATTTTTTTGATTATTATTATTATACTCCCTTGCAATTAGTATCGTAATCACTCTCCTTGATTCAAATATCTATTGTACCATGATTCAACAACAAGCGTGCAGGTTCATTTAGTCAATTAATAATAATAATAATAATAATAATAATAATAATTAAAGAGAGAGAGAGAGAGAAGAGAGAGAAGAGAGAGAGAGAGGAGAAGAGCGAGGAGAGAGAGAGAGAGAGACGAGAGAGATCGAATCATCCTGTATAACGTACTAATTTCGCAACGCTTAACCTGGATTGGGTGCAATGGCCTTTGGTTTCCCCTAAGTTTTCACTAAATCCCCCACATATTCACATGTGCTTCGGTGACCCCTTCCCACCAAACGTCGTCATCGTTAATAAATGAATATCCCACCCGGCATGCACAACTCCCTCGTCCCGCCACCTTCTTAGATAGACCTGTTTAGTATATTTTAATCAGCATATCACGAGTTTAAGCAGGCCAACGCCGTTCGCAACAAGAAACACTTAAGCTATATATTATAGTATAATATATATATAATAGTAAGTTATGTATATATATGTATTATATAATACTAATATATATATAAGGTATTATATATATATATATAATATGATACATATATATATAATTACTAATATATATATATTATATATTAACGGAATAATAGATGAATATTACTAATAATATAGTATACTTATACTATATAATATATATATAAATATATATATATATATATATATATCTGTTATCATACACCCTCTTAAAAGTTTATCGACTGTTAAATAACTACCATTCTTATTGCCATTTGTGATCAAAATCTGTCTTTGTTTGCCGTGATGATAAAAGATGCCTATAGAGAAAGGAGCGAATTTCACAATCTTAAATCCAATTTTCTTACTCTATAAAATTATTTCATACTTGTCCTCTCTGTCCACTACTACCTTGCCCCTTGACACGATTTTTCCTCGGCACCCAATGTACCCTTGGTCTCTCTCCTCCTCTCGTCTCTGCACCTACATTATGATATTAATAGTTATTCTATATATATATATATAATTATCCTATATTTTGAGATACTTCATTATATATAGCTTACTATATTTAATACTGATATATTCCTAGAATAGTACTAGTATAATAATACCTATACCGGTTGCTCTCTCCTCCCCTCTCTCTCAATCTGGGTCGAATCTCGTCCTAACGCTGACCCTCGCCTCTCCTCCCCACAGACTTCCCGCTCTCAGGTCAAGTTCCCACACCTGCCAATCTCCCTTCTCGGTCCTTGCTCTCGTCTCCTTTCCCGTTCCCCTTCCAGAATGTGGAGTATAAGGCTCCCCTCCTCTCTCCTCCTCCTCCTCTCCCTATACCGTCCCCTTTCTCCCTCTCTATCTCCTCTCTCTCTTCTCTCCGCGTCCCCTCCGCCCTAACTTCCTCCTTTCTCCTTCTTACTTCCTCCGTCGTCGTCGTCGCTCTTCTCTCTCTCTTCTATGTCCCCCTTCCCTCTTTCTCCCCCCTCCCTCGCTTTCTCCCTCTTCTTCCCCCACGTTGTCCTCCTCTCTCTCCCTACTTATTATATCTCTTACAATAATAATCAGCGTAGCAGAGCAAGGCTTCTAGAGACGAGAAGAGAGAAGAGGAGGAGTAGACGAGCAGAGGTAGTGAGATGAGACGAGAGTAGAGAGCGAGAGACGATCGGTAGAGAGATGAGGATGACTGTCTCGAGAGAGTGAGCAGTAGATGCGGAGACGATGGAGCAGAGGATGACATTTATCTCTCTATCTTTCTACCCCTCCTCCTTGTTCTTATTAACTATATTCATCTCTATCATTACCTTCTAACTACGTTACTAATACCCTTTTAATTTTTAATTTGTAAAAGTATACATAAATATTTAGTAATATATCTTATTAAATTAATTTATATTAAAAGCGAGTCTTCTTCTCAGCTATAGTCATGGCTTTGCGGTTAACCTAATTACATAAGGTATTAGCATTCACCATAATTCATTATGTGATAGATATATTTAATTGGGTAAATTGGGCTAGCATGGTTATGGGCAATGGCATGGAAATTGTTGCTGGTTTATTAAAGCACAAGACAATGGAGGTTCAGTGTGGTTCGTTATTATATTTTATGTATTTCTGCTAAGCACGTAAATAGATATCATCTATCTCTTTCCTAAAAGGGTCATCGAATCAGCTAAAGGTAATTTGGGTATGTTTCAAGAATAATGAGGGCAAGATTTTCCTGCCCATATTCTAATTACTTCCTTATATTAATTTATAAAAGAAAAAAAAGGTTTAGGGGAAGCGAAATAGAGGTGGAATATCAGAAACACTTCCAATCTTTGGGTATCAAAGTTTCAACATGTGGGGATTACTTGAATGTACACTTTCGCTCTGGTATATCCATTATCATTCCATGTTCTATTTCTTTTATAACCCAGCTTCAAAAATTATTTGAGTTTTACTGGTACTAATTTTCGCATTTCCGTTGTTCAAACGAGATTAGTTTTAATTATATACATATTTTGGGAAGCTATATCTCAGCAACCATAATCCCAATCATCATGTTCTTTGAACATCAAGACGAGTGTATAATATATAATATTATACTATATCTTAGTATAAGCCTTATGCCTCATATTTCAGGACATTATTTATATAGTACTACTCATATTTTATATCTAGAGTTATCGACATAGGTTATAAAATAATATACATTATATTATTATAATTTTATTAAGATCTTAAAAAACTACTAGGCTTTAATTTTGTCCTTAGTTTTCCAGAGAGTAACGAATCTAAACCTTTTATTTTCTTGTCTGGTGATCTATAAACCTTTACCCATTATTCCTATCCATTCTAAGTTAAATATTTAAGTTTCACTGCACCTCTACTCATGTCTATTAACCCTTCCTTTTAATCTCAAATATAATGTAATATTACTATCTATATTATGACTAGAATATTATCTTTCTCTCTCTCAAGTCTACACATTAATAGCGAGTTCCTAAATCTATACTTTAAAAATTCTCAAAATAAAATTGTTTAACATTGAAATTTAAATATTAAAAATCTAATTTAAAAATGATCATGTAATAGATAAAGATGCAATAGCACACAATATTTTTATTAAGTTTCATTATCAGGACCAAAGCATGTTAATATATATTATTTCACTCAGATTTAAACCTAGATTCAACAATTTTTTCTCATTAATTGATAAAATATTTGATGAATAGAGTGTGGTATCTGAGAGTTGACGAGAGAACGACTCGCATGTCATTAAAATCAGATTTTTAATTTCGGTTATTTCCATATATATATATTTCAATAATGATAAAAATAATAAATAAAGAGATAAAAAATTTTAACTCTATCAGAAATCAATAAGAATAGGTTGCGATTTTTTCATTGTGTTTATAACTTTCCAAGGGTAATATTTTCATTATTTTGCCATTTAAACTTTTATCTACTAAATTGACGAGAGTAGATAGCAAGTGCTGCATCTCATCTATGTTAACTTGCCAAGCGGATCGAGCAAGTATTATTTGAAATTGTTATGAGGGGTATTTAAGCTTGCTAAAAAAGAACCAATGCCTTTTAGGTTACAATAACGGTTCATTGACTCTGCAATTCTATGTCTAAGAGTATTGCTCTCGAATATTACCAGAGTGATAAATTATTTTTTAATTAAAACCACTAACTGATCCGGTAATCATCAGATGTAAAAATCAAACGATTATATGATACTAATCGTTATCGTCTGAGATTCGTATCAACCACAACATTCCATCCTTCCTATTCAAACATATACTCATTACTACATTTTGTCGTCCTATCTCTCCATCTACTCTCTTACTTCGGTCTCTCAAGATCTCTGCTTATCCAATGCGTCTCTCATCACGTTCCGCTTAACCATAATCTCAGCTCTATCTGCTTTCTGCTCTTATTATTTATTATACATTATCATAATTATTTTAATTGACTCAAATGAACTGCGATACGTGTTTATGTTGTCTTGGAATCATGGGCATCAGCATAGATATAAGAAATTTGAACTGCCACGGAGAGTTATCCACCGCGTAAGAGAATCATCGAGAAAGAAGTATATAGTAATGATATATATATTGACTAAGATAGATGAATGAAGTAATGAACATAAGTAATTAATGATGATAATAATGATATATTGGAGATAAAATACTCAAGATTATTACTTAATTTGTAGATACATTAATTATTAACAAACAATAACTTATAGTTAACATATTCAACTGAATGGAAACAATTATTATATAATTTAAAACAAACTACACTAGTACCTACACTAGTAAGTTTACAGAAAGTGCTAATTCACACCAGAAAGAGGCTAAACTGAGTCAAAAAACCTCAGGAGCAGCTCCTAAACAAAATGAAATTTCGAGTGGCGTTGGATATTTACATTTAAGCAATAGATCTAGCACCAGAGAAATTCAAACACATTCTGCAAAGACATTCTCGCTTCTAAAACGTGAGGATTCCGACAAAGTTTACAAAAGACCATCTTGAAAAGCTATTGTGGATAAAGTAGGGAAAAACTACAACCGAGAACTATGATGGCACACACGTGACAAGAATATTGTAAACCCGAAAGAGGATATTGTAAAAGGAAGAATTAACAGAATGGTGGGTTGACTCTTGCCATAAGGTATATGTGCATTAGATTTGTATATCCTATGCGTAAGCGAGCCATGATTAAATATTTCCTGGTGGCAGCTCCACCCACATTAAGCCAACAAGTTCTTTAAAATCATTTGATAGTATGTAACTTGGCACCATTGGGGTATCTCAACCCAACAAACCTGCTAGCATGTGAAGAACCATTGTCTAAGACAGGAGTAAAATCAGAGGCAGGTTGACTCTAGGGAGTCACAATATTATAATGTGAGATGCAGCATCATGAATTCCTTTACAAGTCCACTCAATTTCTGGCATACCAACGTATTGAAGAACCCAGCTAGAGAAGCATCTAAAACAGGTAACAACATGAAATGCAGTATAGTGAATTGCTTTATCGGTCCATTCATTTTCTGTAGAGAGGAACTCATCAGAATGTCAATTCTTTTCTTTGCATGAAAGAAAACTTAGAAACCTCTTGATGGCGATAACAAATTGTTTATTGTTAAATAGTCTTGAAATGAGAAGAGCACCTTCAGAGTCTTTGATAATAATAAATGACCTTCGTTTAAGGTCAGTATACTGTTCACTGACATAGCTAGTGCCCCACCAAACAAGCTGGTGGAAGGTGTATCAAAAGCTATACACAGGATGAGAAACCTTTTTTAAATAAAAAACAATGTTTCTTATATAAAATATTAAATAATAAAAAATATACAGTAGGTTTTTTTGGGGGGGAGGGGTTTACCGGTTTTATTTTAACTTTAAATGCAATATTCTAACTCTTTCTTTGTATAAATATTATTAAAACATTTATATTAATGTTCTTAAATAGACAAATTTATGCTCATTTGTGCAAAAACACAAACCAAGATTTATTTCACATTATTATTATTATTATTATTATTATTATTATTATTATTATTATTATTATTATTATTATTATGTATTAATATTAGTAATAATGTATTAATATTAATAATGTATTAATAATAATATTATAATTATTATGTTCTGTGCTGTAGTTAATGTGTTTAGTAAAAGGAGTATTTGGAGGTGGGGAGGGAAACGTTTTGTTTATGTTAGAATAGTTTAATACTGGTGTGGTTTTTTTCCATGTAGGTGGGGAGTGTTGTGATTTTTTATGCAGAGGGTGATCTTTTGAGTTCTTTACTATAAAATTGACAGCCTAGCATGTCAAGATGGGATTTTAAATCAAAAATTTTTGTTTGTTAGTAGATGATGGATAGGTGCGAAGGGACTGCAGTCTGTTATTACCCTGAGTGCTTTACTATGAATGGTTTCTAATTTCTGATCATTGGATTGTGATATTGTGGGAGCACAGGCAGGTGATACATAATGTAGGAAGAGCTGGATGTATTGTCTTTATGGTATTGTGAGAGTTTCTTTATGTTGGCCAAAGTTTGCTCCAGTTAGTGTTTTCAGTGCATTTAATTTATGTGTGGCTATTGAAGTGATATTGTTGATTTGGGGGGTGGGGGGCGAATGTCATATGTGTATCAAAAGTCAAACCTAGGATGGTTGATTGTTTATTGAGAGTATTCCCAACTACCCCTGACTTATATACTTTCAAATGCTGTGCATCAGGGCATGACATCCTTTAAATTGGATCAGCCTCAGGAACTCCTCCAAACAATATAACATCAACAATAGGCACCCCATAACTTCTAGAGCCACACAAATTAAATGTGCTGAAAACA
>JABUQX010048110.1:0-5000 GCA_015478945.1 Trachelipus rathkii
TTCCCCTTAAAAAAATTTTTGCCAAAAAAATTACACCCAGGCTCCGGCTCCGGCTCCGGCTCCGGCCCCGGCTCTGGCTAGGATCCGGCTCCGGCTCCAGCTCGCAAAGGTTCCTACACTATTTGAAAATTGTTTGCCCAGCACTTCTTTTGGTAATGGACTATTGCTCTTTTCTCCGGTCTAGAAATTTTTTATTGCAAAAATTATACCCAGATCCGGCTACTCCGACTCCGACCCGGCTCAGCTTCGGCTCCTGCTCCGGTCCCGTTTCGACTAAGGCTTTCCACCCATTTGAAAATTGATCAGTCACTTCCTTTTGGTACAAATTTTTTTACTACAAAAAAAATTCTTGATAAAATTATAACGCTAAGGATCCACACCTCCGGCTCGGCTCAAGCTCCGGCTCCGACTTCAAAACTCACTATTTATGAACGCGAGTAAAAGCTGGGGCTGGGTTGGAATTGGCAAAAGTAAAAAAAAAAAAAATTCGTGTTACACAAGTATTAACTATTAACTTGATTTTGAACATCTTAAAAACTTTGGAGCTGGATTGGAATTTTTTTAGTGTGCGACAACTGCTCTAAATAAATTTCTGTATGCTTCTAACAAAACCATTTTAGAAATTTCAAAAAATAATTACACGCATGATAGTGCAGGAGGAAATATCTCTCTTTACTGAAGTTTAGATATATAAAAAAAAATGGGAAAATTTTGATTTTGCCTCAAAAAGTAGGGGTCTAGTTATGAAGTCTCCCCTTACTTTCTTTAAAATTAATCTTTGAAAATAATATACAGAAGAAGAAGAAGATATATTTACAGATTTCCCGACGCGTTTCGTTTCTATACTTGAGACATCTTCAAAGGATTATTTCTTGTAAGCGCGATGAGTTTGTTTAAATTGATGATATAATAAGTAAATCAAATAAATCAATTTGAGTTCCTGACTAATAGAATAACATTATTATTTCTATGTTAATGGTCTGGTGCTAAACGTGTTTTGGAGTGTCAGGAAGCCTCGCAATTCTTTAAGTGGTTCTGGACTCCACACGATCCGTATAATATTCGTGAAGTGTTTAGAAAATAGTTATCTTAGTGTTGATTCGACCATTTGCCGTATTGAAATGATTATAAGCATGTTGCTGGACTGTAGAGATGGGTTGAATGGCCCTGTCCCGACATCTAGTTTCTTCGCTGCTTAGATCCATATATGTCGACGTACAGTCTAACTCGGGCAGTTCATTTTTGTACACAGGTGATGCGTTGTCCGGCAAGTCATCTGCTTGTGACTAACGGAAGATGACGAGTTCGTTTTGCTATATGGTATATGTTGACTTAATTTTTTTGAGGTGTTTTAAAGTTTTGAGGTTGAGAATTTAAACATATTAGAATGCTACTTATCTCCTTGAGTCAAATTAGATATGGATATGTTGAGAAGAAATTTTATCGAATTATTTCTGATTAATTTTTCTTTTTAACTTCCTTATTATATATATACTTGGTGAAGTCTGTTGTTATTAATTATCTCAACTGAATATTGTTTGGCATGATCACATTGTGTAATGTAAAAATTTTAACTTAGCGCAATTTATCCTTCTCTTCAATCAACGTTTTCCGCAACTTGAACATTTAGGTTGTATGCTCTTAAACTAAAATTTTACGAATAGATTCTTTGTAAAATAGTCGTGAATAGGATCCCATATGTTCATATACAAACCATTATCAGTGGTTTGGACTATATGCTGTAGATACATGAGCCGTCAGAATTCAATTGATTTTGACGTCTAAAAACAGATAGCAATTATTACAACTAAGTTTCCGATATGTGAATTTTTAAGCATGACAACAACTCTTGATCTATTTCGATGAACTGAATGTCATATGATCTATGTCCTATAAAAATAGTGAGGGTGTCGTCGACATACATTATGTAAAATACGGGGTTAAAGTTGTTTGTTTCACGAAGGATTTTGTTTTTCCAGATTTGACATATAGAAGTCAGCAAATGTAATTTAATTATTATTATAAGGTATTTTTTCTCTCTCAATAAATGTTCAAAAGAATTGTTTTTCTTAAATTTAAAACTTTTTTGAACTTCACAATAAATTGAATATATTTATTTCGTAAGATTATTTCTTATTTTTTAATTTAGGTTAAAGCTGAATTTTTTGTTCGAATGCATTCATTTGTCAGATTCTACATCAAGTGAGGCGATATTAATTAGTGGCTTCAGAGTTTTTCAAGTTGATAATTTACATCATGTTTCATTATTTTGATTTAAACTTGAGGAGTGGGGGAGAAAGTTATTAAAGATATGGTCGGATAATGCTGTTCAGATATTGGGCAATTTCGTGTGTAACCGTTCCGCAAATAGATATTACAGGTCTCAAAGGTGAATTTTCTGAGTTTTTGTGTATTTTAGGCATCCCTCAGTAGTATAATATATCGTTGGATAGCTATCCAGGATAGTCCTGTGCCGAACCCTCATATATATATAATATACGAGTATATAATATATTATATATATATAATATATATTAATATATTATATATATATGATATATAGTATATATATATAAATATATCCTAAATAATAAAATCCAGTTCTTTTAATTTTGTCAGAAATTCTTTTGTTTTTTATTTCATAAGCGATTCTCTTAATGCTATTATTATTATTTATTATTATTATTATTATTATTATTATTATTATTATTATTATTATTATTATTATTATTATTATTATTATTATTATTATTATTATTATTATTATTATTATTATTATTATTATTAATTATTCTTATTATTATTATTATATATTATTATTTTATTATATTATATTAAAAGTATTAAACTGTTAATTTTATAATGGCTGTTTTATAATAAAAATAAAAATAATTTGCATTATATTTACGTTATACATTTGTTTTCGAAACTGAAATATATTTGTTTGTCATGTGTTGCGCCTGCCCTCCTCCACGTCTTTACGGTACTTTACCGTATAGCATTTGGAGATTAGATTCATTGGAAAAGTGGTATATTTTTTTATTCTCAAAAGCAAGCGAAAAAAAAATAGTCGAAACAAAAAAGGTTTTAATGTAAGTTCTGTAAGCACTTAATCTGAGTCAGAGTCGAAATTTTTAATTTGACTGCTGGAGTTCGGAGTTCGGAGATCGGAGTCGGAATTTTTTGTTAAGTGGAGTCGGAGTCGGAGTCGGAGTCGAAATTTTTGTTTAAGTGGAGTCGGAGTCGGAGTCGGAGTCGAAAATTTTTGTTTAACGTGGGTCGAGTCGGAGTCGGAAGTCGAAAAATCCCAATTTGACTTTAAAGGAGTCCGAGTCGGAGTCGGAGTCGAAAAAATTATTATTTTACGACTCCGCAGCCCTGATATATACAATAATTGTATATATTTATTATTTATATATTATATACATATTATATATATATATATCTATATGTATATATATGTATATATATATAATATATTATATATATATATTATAATATATATATATTATATTATATTATATATATATATATATATATAAATGTAATATATATCAATACAATTGTATAACATTGCTATAATATATATATATATATTATTATATATATATATATATATATATTATATATATAATATATATATATATATAATATATATATATTATATATATATATATATATTTTTATAATAATATATATATATTATAATATATATATATATATATATATATATATATTATATATATATATATGATATATATATATATACATATACATATGTATAACATTGTAACTATATATATATATATATATATATATTATATGTAATCGACATACTTTCCCCAAGCCTGGGGGTAAGGAATGTGACATGCGCAGGAAACAGAAAAGAAGTAGAAGAATATGACACAAGTCAAAAAGAAAGCCCAGCCTTACGCCTCACTTTATACCCTAATAGTAAGAATCTCGTCACTGTCAGAAATCCACCTAGAGATTCATGGGACCGCGACGGACCCTCACTATGGATCTCGTCAATGTGGGGTTCATCCTTGTTCCAGGTGGGCCACAACCATACCCCTCACAAAACCCGGCAAACTTCTATTATTCACCTTTCTTCTCGCCTCTGCCAACTCACATTTCTTTCCTCCGGCTTCCTTTACTGACTCAATCCATTTTTTTTCGGTCTCCCAGCCGGCCTATTCAAAGCACACTCACCGCAATATATCAGCTTAATCAACCGATTATCATCCATCCTTTCTAATTGACCAAGCATTCTCAACGTACTTTTATTTATTCTCTCATTTATCCCTTTCTCACACCACACAACTCTCTAATACGTTCAATTTTTCATTTTATTCAATTCTTTTACACCTAACACGCCACTGAGATTGCATGCTGAACATTGTTTTTAGATCTATACCTCTTATTCCAAGATCAAAGCCTCACTACTATACATTAACACAGGTAACAATATACCCTCATGTTAGACCTAGCGCACTACAGACTTAGTCCGTTTACACCCGCCAACGATTTAATTGCACCAGCTACCTTCCTACCATTCACAACTTTCCTACTACAATATGCATCATCCGTTCCCTTTTCATTCAACATATATCCTAAATATTTAAACTCGGATACTTTTTCCAGCTGCTCACCATCTAACAAACTTCACCCGAGGTCTATCCTCACTCACAACCATAACGTCACTACGTTTACTTTCAAACCCCTCCTTTTACGCACCTTGCTAAATCTTTCTACCAATCCTCTCAAACTCTCTTCAGATTACCATCAAAACCAAATCATCCGCATATAATAGGTAGGGCACCCTCCACTCTCTTCCATTTTCCATCATTCTAACACCCATCTCCTGTCATCCCATCACCTTTAATTCTTTCATAACTCCATCCATATACAAATTGAATAACCAAGGAGACATAACACATCCATGAATCACTCAGCTATTAATATTGAACACTTTCGACACCATTTATTCTTACTCACTC
>JABUQX010048110.1:15000-17500 GCA_015478945.1 Trachelipus rathkii
AGCTTAATTTCAGGAGTTGTGTATACACCGTCAATAGCACGTTCATTCTCATTGTGAGTGCATTTCTCACAACCTTTCTCTACGCATTTCGCACATAATGGAAACATTAGTTTCTTTTTAGTCCGTTCAGGAAGGACAGGAATGTATAGTTCCTGAGGTGGAAGGATCTTGATATACGCAACACCAAAATATTTGTCATCGATTCCGTTCTTAAAAGACTCAATATCTGGTACTTTGTCGCCTATTAGTTTTTCAGGTGGGCCGCAAGGATACTTCATTCGCTTCTGTACATATGGATAGAGAGAAGTGTAATCCAAATACATTATCTTTTTACCCTCTGTTGGAGGATAATAATGTACGAAAGGCTCGGTACGACCTCCAAACAATGATTTGTCTATTACAAGTCTATTGTTAACAGCGTCGTTACTTATACGCTGTACATATTCTTTAACAGTCACGTCTTTATCGATATGATCAGGATCTTGAATTGTTTCTTCTTTCTGTGACTTCCACTCGCACTCCCATACTCGTACTATATTAAATCCATTTTCTCTGTAAACATTTTCTTGATTCATAGTGAGTGTGTAGCGGTCTAAAGCTGAATTACCATGAAGTGTTCCTTTTCCTTTATTACAGTCTTTATGTCCATGCCATGCACATCCATGATACAAAAATGCTGTTTTTATTCCATTTACATAACCATATCCGTCAGGATAGAGCCATTTATTTTTTATTTTAAACGATTTCTCACCGCCATTACGCGCATGTCTTATACTGATATTATTTAATTTCTCTTGATACATAATCCATCGTATAGCTTCATATGTGAAAGGTTTTGGATTCTCTCTCCCTAGAATGGTAATTTTCCCTTCAGGCATGAATACATTTTTATAGATTGTGTAACATAAAGATGCAATCGTTGTGCATTCAACAAGACAGTCAATATTAAAATCTTTTATAAAACTGGTTCTGAACTTTTCAAAACATTTTCTAAGCACGTTTACATCCTGGATGCAGTACTTTTCACATTCGTCGAAAATACTGTATTCTTTATTCTCAAAGCTATTATAATACTCCTGAAAATCTTGCCTTTCTATAACTGACATTTTTACCAATTCAAAAAGTTCCTTGTCGGGAATAAGCCCTTTATAATGTAGAGTTTCTTCATTTAAAAATGTATAAGGGAAGAATCCCTTGGTTAGGTTTTTATCATCAATGCCCATACATTTAGGCATGCTTTTCAGCGCACATGGTGTGAAAAGCAAAGTATCTCTAAACATTATATTATTGTTTGAGCCCATTGATATTATTTTATTACCTCTTTTTATAGGGCTGTTAGTGATAGCTTTCGAACTTGGATGAGTCAGTAATGAAGCATATATAAACTGATGATCAAACTTGCCGCCGTTATGAGCTGTTACAACTATTTTCGATTTTTTCTTCTTCTCTGAAAAGTCCATTATGAAATCGATGAACTGGTTTACAGGTGATTTTTCATCTTCTATTTTAAACGTTGTTGTACGAGGACCACAATGTTTACATACATTCTCACCTTCCATGTCTGTGCATTCATCGCATATCATTTGACATGCTAACAAGTAAGGTTGCAACTTTATTTTTCTTCGTCCTTTAGCATTAACACCTTTATCTTGTTGGTAGGTCTCTATGTCGTAGTAACAGGTATATACCTTAGGTTCTTTAACTTCATCGTTATTATCATTCTTCTTCTTTTCGTTCTTCTTCTTATTGTTTTTCTTTTTCATATAGCATATATGGTATTCGTCTTCTTTAGGCTCATACATTGTACTACATGTTTTGCAATATGCCTTTGTACAATCGTGTACAAAATGGCCATCACGTTTAGCTTTTACTTGCGTTAGACATAGTTTACATATTTTTATTTTCATGCATGTTTTATTATCTTGATGATTTTTTAAGCAAGTAGCATTGTAAAATTTACGATTACAGTCGTGACATTCATGATAGATATCATCGTGTTCGAATGATCCTCTACATTTTTCATCTAGACATTGTCTGCATCCATAGTGTTCACAGGTGAGTTTATGGGCTATGTTATTACTATTGAAAGTGTAGCAATAAGTACAGAAGATTCCGTTCATATAAGCATTTTTTTTCCTGGTGTTCTCGAAACATAGCTTTAACTTATCTTCGGCAATAGCATAGTAATGATTATTTCCATCGTGACCTATAATGAATAAGGGATCGTTCCTGTTTTCATTTGAAGGGTTATATATTATTTTCACTTCATTACCTTCAGGCCCAAATACTATGATACGGCAATTTTCGGTTTCTTCGATTTTTTTGAAATCGGTAGCTATAAAAGGTTTATCATAATCCAATCCGCATTTTTTAGCTAGATTTATTGCTTCTTCTTCAATTGTTTCTGATTTTATACCTTTTACCTTCATTCCATTTCTTACTGTTTTTTTATAGAGTATAAATGCTCTGAAGGCACAGCCTGTAGATCCTTCAAGTAGAT
>JABUQX010048111.1:0-19170 GCA_015478945.1 Trachelipus rathkii
GTAAATTGAATTAATATATAATTATATATATATAATATATATATAATAATTAATATGTATAAATATATAATTAATATTAATATAAAGATAATATATATATTTATTAATAGATAATATATACTATATGATGATATATATACTATATATTAATATTAATATTATTAATATATTAATATATGATATATATGTAATATATATAATATTAATATAAAATTAATATATTTATCTATACTTAATATTTAATATAATTTATAATTCTATTATAATAATATTATATAATTATATATCAATTATATAAAATAATATTTATATATATATTAGATATTATCTAGCAAGATATCCTCTATACAAGAATATCTAACAAGATTCTTCTTAAAAGATTATCCTACTAACATATTATTATTTAATAATTCATATAATTCTAATTATATATTAATATATTATAATCTAAAATATATTAATATATTATATATAATCAAATTATATATTATTAAGTATAAATTAATATATATATATATCCATATAATATTATAGTATATAATATATCTTAATCTTATGTATGGGTATTTCATATATAATATATCAAGTATATATATATATATTATATATAATATATATATATAATGATATAGTATTAATATATTATATATATATACTATAGTACTTAATATAAATATATATTATAATATAATTAAACTATAGTTAATATATTTATTAATAATTTTTATCTTATATCATCTATATATTATAATTTTAACAGTTAAATTAATATTAAAATACATACGCAGATATATGTACATATATATGTACACGATTATAAAAAAATAAATATAATAATATTCATATTTGATAATATATATTATAAGTATTATTATCTCTAATTATTAATTTAATATCATATATATTTTATTTAAACTATTCATCTGATATAGATAAATATTAAGGTCTAGATGAACCTTTTTATATCCTGGTAATCTCGACCAGAGTATGGGGATAAATTATGACAACAGTTTTCAGGATCATAATATTAAAAGAAGCGAAGTACATATGTCCCAATAATTACATCTCATATAATTTAATATCTATGCTTAATTTCTTGGAATAATTCTTAATAGATGAAGTTTTATGGAGTTGAATAGAAAATTTAAGTGATCAGAGAACTCGTAGAGTTATTCAGGTCTATTACATTCTTATTATTAGTAAGCTATTACTAAATTATATTATAATATATATATGTAATTCACTATATCTTAGATATATTATTAATAATAAATCTTAAATATAGTATATAAATTATATATTTATTGATATTATATATATAATTATATATGTAATATATATTAAGTATTTCATATATATAATATATATATTAATATAATATTATAATATATAATATATAATTACATAATAGTAAATATATATATCTATATATATAATATCATTATAATTAAATATATTATAATATATATACTATATAATATACTCTATTATAAGATTGAGATATATATATATATATATCAGGTATATACTAAGTAATCTGGAATCAAAATGGAAGGGATATTAATAGATATATGAAGCCGAGAATTAGAACGAATATATTATATCTGTGTGGTTTCTTCCACTATATCGCGCTTCCTGAGTCGCCACAACAGACTGGTGTATACTGGCGGGGCAGGGAGACTGGCTCGAAAAGGAAAATAGTCAAGGGTAGAAAGAATAGACACCACTGGAGGGAGGTCGGTCGAAAGAAGGAAAGTTACGAGAGAGAAAGGAGGAGGAGCCAGTTAGAAGCCAAGAGAGGAGAGAGAGGTCAGAGAGACCGTCTAAGCGAGCAGAGAGTAGTTAATAACTCGGGATTCAGAAAATCACCGCTAGGAGCTTCACGGGACGGGGCGACGAAACCCTCAACATGGGTATATCGTCAAGTATAGGGGTTCATCCCTGGCCAGGTGGGCACAACCATCCCCTCACAAAACCCCTCATTCACTCCTATTTGCAAATTTATTCTCGCCTATGCCAAACTACACTCTTATGAAGATGCAAATTCTGACTCAATCCACTTCTTTCTTCGGTCTCCCAGCCGGTTCCGAAATTCCCACTCACCACCACTAACATCCGCTTACCAACACTGTCATTCATTTCCTTTTCCATATGACCAAACGCATCTCAACGTAATATCTTTGCATAGTTCCTTATCATTGTAGCGGTGACTGTGGCCGCTATTCTTCACGACCGGACATATTGTCTAATACGTACTACGATAACTAGACCCGTAACACACCCTAAGAGGTATCGCCGCATGACTGAACAACATTAGCGCTGTAGAGTACGTTATCGCGAGCTGTATTAGATTTCCAGCCATAGTCTCACTACTATAGCATAGCGTTACAACTACCTCATGTAAGACCTAGCGCATTTCTCAGGACTTGTCTTTACGGTCCACCAACGATTTAAATTTGCGCAGCCACATCCTGCATTGCCCCACGTTCTACTACCTCTGCATCAATCCGGTCCTTTTCATCCATATATAAGCCAATTATTTAAAACATCTAAGACTAACTATGGTCCAAGCTTCTACACCAATATCACACACTATAACTTATATCATAATACTATATATATACCGAGACTGTCTTCCTGTCACATAATCATCTTGCACTCTTATTCATTACGTTTATTTGAACTCAACATCTTTATGAGCATAACCACTTGACCTAAAATCATCATCTACAATCTACTTATAAACTACTCATTCATAATATACAACATCAACAGGCAATATCCCCAAATACATCTATCATTATAAATAGATAAGGGCTACCCTACTACATATCACCTATCATTCTACTACATCTCTTCAAAGATATTATACCTTTATCTGCACCGGTATAAATCGTCCTTTCTAAGGGGCGATACCGCAATCCCTCTAATGTGGGCGTCTTTGCATGAGAGGCCCTACAATGCATGAGTGGTAAGGGACATCTAGAGAAAAAATGGGGGGTTGAAGTGTGAATACATCAGGGATACATAACAACATCCCATGCCCAACGTTCAGGGGGGCGATTGGCTGATATGTAATTTCACTACTTAATATTTTAGAATTCACAGCTCGAAATTTAAGTAATACCATACCTAGATACACCATATCGATTATTTAGTTATTTTAGTTTTATTTCTGCTTCTCTTTGATTCGTAAAATAGGTAATTTTAAGTTTTTTAATGACTATTTTTATTTACGCTTTCTAAATTTATCACTATATATATATATATTAGTACCTAGAATTATTATATATATATTCTTATAACTAATTTAAAAAAGCACCATCCCTATTTACTATTATATGGAGATTTCCAATCAGAAGTGCTACTCACTAACACAACACCGTAAAATACATTACTAACCCTATCCATAGGAGTCTTCACCTATTAAATCACTTATCAATACGGCATGAGGTTGACATAAATCAACACTACATACACTATTTATATTTGTACTTCTCCTGCATTTTTCTCAGTCATGTTGTTTCATGTAAAGATTTGAATCACACGCCCTATACTTACCACTCCGAATATGCACCCACCTTGTTCTCCCATCAGGTCTCTCAGTCAACTCGAGCCGCTTTCAGACTAAAAATTACCAACATATATCTATTCCATTACATATATACCATAAATTTAAATTCCCGCATAATTTCTTACAGTACTCATTCTAAATACTATCTCTGTGTAATCTCGCTGAAACACTTTTCGAAACAGAGTTTTTTTAATCTTAACTCTATAAGGGAAAAGATAGAAAAGCCTAGGCTCATGAAAGTCACACACCTCGTAAATATAAGCTACTTACAATATATAGTAACGGTGTTTATATTCACTCACTGATACAAATAACATTAAAAAGTAATGCGCACCATCTTACACATTAGTCACGTTTTTAGATTATTATTAATAAGAGGGTTGAAATGATTTGCAAGGTTAATTTTCATAATTGATATCATCTGGTGAAAATTACAACTACTATACAAACACAATCTGGGGAGTCGAAGGGGGCGCGAAGATAAACAGCATAATCTCTGATTTCGAACAGTGTGACCGAGTATCCCAGCAAAATAGGTTTGAGAACCTCTGATATATATATACCATTTACTTCATAACAAAATCAATTAAAAACCCAACAACATCATCATATTACATCTCACTATCACTAATATATGATACGTATAATATATATCATTTCATTATATACTATAATGATATATATATATTAACTTTATTAATAATTATATTGTATATAGTATAATATATTTATACTATGAAATATATATTTTACTATTTATAGTATCTAAATATATATATACTATATTATAATAGTATAGAAGGATTTATTTTATTACTTACTAAAAAAATATAAGTACGATATGAACTAAGATGTTGTGTGTAGTTAAATACATTAAAATAACATGCAGATTGGATATTGTTTTATACCTAGGTATACGATTTTGTATACGACATAAGTACTCGTAAAGTACAATTATACAGGGTGCATACAAAGTATACCGACAAACTTTGTGACGTTATGAAAAACAGTGAATGTGAACAATTTTTTGCTAAATAACAATGGTCGTTCGGCAAATGCCCTGTTGAGGAGGACAATATAGTGGCAAAAATACTTTTCCAAACTTACAAGTCAGACTAAACAACATAGAAGCCAATCAACCATACCCATTAATGAAGCAAATCGTATTTGATACATAAGCAGGTATCCTCATTAAATCAATATATTTAAACTCTTATTCAGTCGAGTGTTTACTTCCTTTCCACGGAGAAGCTACCATAATAATTCTTCTAAGATATAGACTACTATAAAGTGTCATGGTCTCCTGTTTCACCAAAACTGTTTCATGCTTTAACCCTCTTTGCTTACCCTCATACTAAAATTGGCAACTCTTCTTAGTATTACTTTTCTCCTTATACATACGGTTAGCCAAACAGTCTCTTTCTTTTGAAAACTCCAATCATATATAATTATTATTCATTTATACGTTTATTGTAGCAGTGCAGGCTTCTAGCAGTTTCATCAAGGTAGTGAGACCCAAGCCCAGCTACCACTGTCTACTTTCTTTGTCGCCTTTTTGTCCTCACACGACACTTAGAACGTTACGTTGTTGAACAATATTCTTTATCTTTACCTCTACTCTATACACATTGGATTATATAGTATATAACTCTGTATATATAAAATCCCCTTCATCTTATTAATTATAAATGTTAAAACGATGTTCAATAACAATATGCTCGTTAAGTTAACTTTTCAAAAAAAAATAGGGGAGTAAAATAGGAATCAATAGTTTCTCTTCTGTGAGTGTAGCGTCAGTGAGAAGCGAATTGGATATTTTCTTAACCATTAAACTTTAATAACTTAACATTTAAAATTGAAACAAACATATATATTTAAAACATAAATTCTGAGGAAAACTTCAACTATATACTCCGTCAACTAACACGTAACATAAAGTATTTACTTAACAAATCCTTCATTCATTAGAAAACAGTACTAAAATCTATAATCAGATATATAATTCAATAACAATTTTTATTAAAAAAAGGTAAACATTAACCAATTCTTTACTAGTTCTACAAATTCATCAATGACAACAGGATTAGTAAGCATATAAAATATTCAATAAATGATAATATAAAATACCAAGTATGAATATCTTCTTCATATACACATTAGGATTCTATAGAACCTTATTTCAAAATATGCACAGAACGTAATAAACACAATTTGCATATAATTAAAACAGTTCACATCGGAATATACGTAAATAACTAAGTCTAAAAAACGACATATAATATAAATAATGGCACCAAGAACAAAACCAGCACTACTTACTGATAAATTACAATACATTAATATTAATTATTCTGCATTTTCAATTTCAAGCAAACTCCAGATCACATATATCCTAGGGTGGTGATTAGGCCACAGCGATATGATAGGCAACCACCCATATATTGTCGAAAGTTACAATTTACAGACAGATGCGAACTATAAGCGGGCTAGATATAGAATATAAGCTTATCTATTAGAAATAGCGCAATATTGCTGCATTGTTCCTCACTAACTGAAATCCAAAAGAGCATCTATTGCTGACCGTCGTGCTCCTTTATCTAACTACTGCCGAAAGACAGCCGAGAGCCCTGTTCGTTACTCCTACCATAACTGTATATCCTGCTACTCGATTCAAAATTATTGGAACCTAAGTCGTGATCAAAACGAGTCGCGAAGAACCACGTCCTCCCGTCAGGATACACAAGACGTTGGGAAGGCTCCCCCCTAAAAGAAAACCTTTCGCTCATATACAAATCTGAAATGTTTCATACGTCCAGAGCAACGCAATAACCTGGTGCCTATGACTTACTCACACGGGATCCTATTACATACTCCTGAATGACTTAACGTACTAAGGCTTATAGATATGATAAAATTAAATACTGTAATTCACAACTTAATCCTAGAATAAAATATCAACTTATCATACATATAATTCCGCTGATTAATCAAAACTACTAATAAATTTTCAATTTTTAACCTTTATCATGTTTAATAAGCATAACACTAATATTTAACTTACGGTTTGTTCTTTTTTATTTTTTGTACTATATTGAGTTTCCTTTCATCACTAGCACTATTATAAATAATATTTATATTTATAATTTTTAACATGACATGTTTATTATTATTTTATTAAATAATAATATGATTATTTTTATTTATTATATATAAATATTATATTTATTATTTTTATTATTTTAATATATATCTATTATATTAATATATATTTATATCTAATGTTTATTATTTTATTTATTTAGTTTGAAATATATATATATTTATAACCTATACTCATCATATATAATATACACAAGGAGGCCGAATCA
Organism: Trachelipus rathkii; assembly: GCA_015478945.1. NCBI lineage: Eukaryota > Metazoa > Arthropoda > Malacostraca > Isopoda > Trachelipodidae > Trachelipus > Trachelipus rathkii. Next base: position 6,943 of record JABUQX010048111.1, read on the forward strand.
ATTCAGCATTCTCAACGATCTGAGGCAACTAATCAAAGGTTTTTCATCACAATCTATTATTCCTACTCAATTCTTGGATCACTATCTACAATATGTCGAAACTTTAATTTTTACTATCTCTACATTATTATGCCATTGTATATTTCTATTACATTCCTTTCTATATATATCAACCACTTTTATGCTATCACTTATTGTAAATTCAGACTAAAAACTTTAATAATTCTCTCTTTAAGTTTAATATCTATATTCATCTCACAGCTCCATCCTGACCTTATCGTTTTTTTTCTGAGGGATATTTGAATTCGGATTGATGAGATTGGATTGATGTGGGACCACTTAGTCAGTCGTCTTCTATTCTTATAACTATAAATCTGTGAAGGGACCTGCTTTATACTCTGATGACGCTTGGCTTCTGCCACTAAAGTGAGAACAGGTAGACTGTAATCGTTGACGAGATGAGCAGGTTCATTACTTCTATTCGAGAATAAGATTTTATTCTCTCCAACATATCCTGCGTTTCGAAGTTTTGTTATTGTTATCTTTACTTTACCTTATTTATCTATTATTCAGACACAAGTATGACAAGTCTATCAGTTTGGAGGAGTATGAATAAAAATAATTTCCGATCTCCTCTCTTCACTCTCGCATAAATTCATCAGCTAGAAATTCGATATGTCATGGAATTATTATCTACTCTTTCGACGAAGCAATAAGATGTAAGCTTTATTTCATCAATCACGAAGATGCGCTATAACTTCCATTTGGTATATCTCCTACTGAATATTCTTTCTGGCCCTCTGCAAAACAATCTCTAGACAACTCTTGTAATATCTGCATTTCTTGTCTTTATAATGACGCTCTGGATTGTGCTCGTTGCACCTAGTCTCAACTAAATAGTTCAATTCCTTCGGCCTCTATTTCCACTATAACTCAACCCTGAGACGATCTGAGCATTCCTCCTCCTCACTCTCTCTCAAGTTCCTATTATCCTTTGTCAGTGTATTACATTTGATCGGGTGGATGGGTGTCCTAGTATCTATGAACGTTAGGAAGGGCGCGGTGGCCGGATGTACTTCTCACGAGTTTTTGAGAATTGGCTACGTGCTGACTCCAGCCCCTCAGTTCAAGCTCATCTCTCTCACTACCTGTCTTCAATTACTGAGCACCGTCATTCCCTTCAGTGTTGGTAAAGCACGTTCACAAGTCCATCAGATTTGCCGTAAACGAAAAGGGAAGCCCTCTGAAGGCCTTCTAACTTTCGTCCACTATAAGCTCCTCACTTGGTATTCTACGTCTACAGAAATGCTTTGAATCAACCCTCTAATAGCACGTTCATTCTTAAACCATCTGGGAATCGATCATTCTGCTTTCTTTCGATTCGGAGTACGACGGCTTTCGGTCGTCAAATGGGTACTAGGATATACTTTCGAATTTATAACCGAATTAATGATCTTTCCGGGCTCATTAGGAACGGAGTGACGTATACGGTGGAAGACTTGCGTGTGATGGGCGCGTATGACATATCAAGAGCATCCGTGATCTCTGGTGAGGATCGTGGGGCGAGTGTAACGCAAATTGCATGCGTACCCTGTCTGCGGTCTAAGCTCGCCCCTCCTTTTGGTTTCCGTATCGCTTCTCTTTGCGGTTAGTGCGTTGCGCCACGCCGTCACTTATGCGCTTCTATTAAGCTCCCGCTCCTTTGAGTTTGGCCTCCTTACTGTCCTTGATGTTCCCTAGGTCTAGACTTTCCTTTCAAGTCGCTTAAAGATCGGGTTGGTGGTTTGACTCGGAGGGCGACTTCTTCTTTTTTCCGTGTCAAGAGTGTTGTTTGCCTCTCAGAAGTTCGCAGGTCATTACTCTCCTATCTATTAAATTCCTACTCTTTTGAACTAATGACTCGCAGCATGCACATCTAACTGCTCTTAGTCCACCATATGCGATGACTGGATGCTATTGCATGAATTCTGTGCGCAATCATTATAATCTGCCCAGGATCTTTTACTGATCCTGATGCGCCCGCTCGTCATAAATGCTTGTCCCGATTCACTAATCTCTCGCTGACTGATCTGAGGATAGAATTGGTCCGAATTTCGGTCGTCATCAACTGTTGCTGCAACATATCAATCTTTGTATAAAACCCTCATACTTACTAAAAATCTCTTTATAGATACAGCTACTAACTGTTCCTTCTTCTTCGTCGACGTCGTCGTCTCTCCTGGACGAACTATATAACATGCCGTTTGGCATTAACATAAAAAAAAATTGTCTTGGAAAGCTCACAATCACAACGTTGCTAGGGCGGCCTCAAAAAAATCTGGGAGTTCTGTTTAGACTTAGGGGCGAGACTTTTTTACCTCTTCCCTCAGTTACTCCAGCTATACAAGGTCTTCATCCACCCTTGTATGGTAGTACTCAGCTCTCATACTTGGGGGGGTCTGGTTTCACCCGGTTTGGACAGAGTCGTTTAAAAGCCAAAAGGCTATAAACTGTCCTGTAAGCTTCCAATTCACTTATGACTCGTCTATCTTTCGCGAGATGTTCGGTAATTTACTCTTTTCTATCACATAGTACCTAGCAGCGTGCAAGGTGTTTCGAGGGAACTTGACCACTCGCGTACCACTTCACATTTACCAGAGCCGCGACCCCGTAGCAACAAAGGATGTTGTGGTCACTGAGCACAGAGTTTTGGTGTAGAATCATTGAGTAAACTCTAGCTGAGTTCGCTGCCGTGCTATCCTATTTTCCTGAGTCACCCAGCCCTCTGTTTTGGTCGGAACTGTAGTCCCTTCCATGTTTCTGAGTTTCCTGCTGATTGTATATCTCGTGTACAGTATTTTGAGATATAGCACTGCGTTCTGCTGGCTCCATCTGCGTCATACTTGCGCTACTGACTTCGCATAATTTTGGCAATGCCACAAAATCACAAGTGAATACCATCCTCTTTATTTCTGAATAGTGGGCTCTTAGACGCGTGAGAGTTGAGTATTGGTTGACTCTGTAATACTTTATTAGGAATAATATAGATAGAACATATTCATTTAAAAACTGCATGCATAAATAAGTATTATTTCATTGTTATATATAATTATTATCTTATTTTATTGAGGTTATTGCTTTCACTTAAGCAGAACATAAGAGAAACAACTAAACTAACTTTATTCTTGTTTTAAACAATAACCATTTATAATTTAAACACTTGCTTTAGATACTTTGCATATAGGATGTATTTTTTTTACAATTATTAGTTAATAAGAGTTTGAAAATTAGCTTTATAATAATCTGAAGGCGTAATATATTACTAATTATAATATATAATTATATTATTATCTACTTTATAGTATATAATAATATATATAATATTATTATTATATTATATATATATTAATATATAAATAATTTATATATATTTAATATATAATATATATAATATAATATTTATTAAAATTAATGTAATTATATAAAATATATAATATATTATATATTAACTATATATATATAATATAATTTAATGATATAGATATATCTAGTATCTATTAATATATTAATTATACAGTTAAATGTAGTGAAGATATCTAGTGTAGCAAGTGTTGTAGTTGTAAATCTTATATATATTATAATATACTATTAATAATATAGTATCTATAATACTATATATATACTTATATTATATATATCATTAGTATATTATTATATATATTTCTATTATATATTTTAAATTTATTATTAATATAATAATATATTATAACTTATATATTATATAAGTAGTATATATAATATAATATTATATATATATATAGCTAATTATATAAACACAAGTGGCATCCAATTATAAGGGTAATACCTGACTATTAATTAATTATTATAATACAGTGTACATAAGTTTGTTTAAATTGTTTATATTATAATGTTATCTACTTTAGTAATAATTGAAAAAAGTTAATTAGCATAAAACTGTGTTTTAGTTACCGTATTTTGTATAACAATCAAACACCGCTAAATATTTAATTTATATTGTGTTAAATGTTGACGTTTGTAACATGATATGGGGTGCAGTATATATTTATATAATATATTTTATTATTTATTTACAGTTGTCACTCTACTATGATATTATGGATTCTTACTCTCTTCTATATACATAAGTTCTATAATATATTTTTTATATATATCATAATCTTAGATTTAATATTATATATATTACTAATATGATATATAATATATTCTATACTTATATTATCATATATTATTAATATTAATTACTATAATATATATTATAATGATTTATGTATATATAAAATAATATATATATAATATAAATACAATGTGGCATCCAATAATAGTAATAGATAGACATATCCTTTAATAATTAATATTAATTAAGATGCCGATTTAGTTTGAGAAAATACCTAAATACTCTGTGCCGATTCTTATTTCAAATTTCGATATAGATTCTAACAAAAAAAACTATTATAATATTATATATTATTATTCTCATATACTTATATATACTTACTCTATATATAATCTATATGTATTGATTAAATATTATATCTCATATTACTATATTTATAACTAATTCATAAATTCTATTAATTACTTAATACTATAATGTTCTATATTTTATTTTATTAGATTATATTCTTAATATAATAATTTATATATATTATAATATTTATACTTATATAAGTATATATATACTCTCTATAATATATTATTAATATAATCATTAGATTAAATTGCTTTTTTTAAAATGATTTTCCAATATTAATGTATCGTATATTTTGGCGAGTTTATTAAAAAAGTTCTCTTCGTTTACGTTCAAATATTTTGTTCGTCTTTCTTACCCATTTTATATTAGGTCAAAACCTCGATTCTTCAATCACAGAAACCTTCTCTAGGTTATTTGTACCTAGGGTTCGGACTAAACAATAAACAATAAGTAGTTCATTTCGTATGGCAAAATATTATATAGAAGAATCAATGTGACTCGCCAAATCTCACCATGAGTCAACTCGAGTCAATACGAATTAATATTAGACAATAAGGGGTCAAAATAATTAACACGGATCTACTCGAGGTCAGTTCCAGTCACCAATCGCTCATTTCGAGTAAATTTCGAGTTTACGCGAATCAATACTTAATCAATATGGCACTACTAGTAGACAACAAGAGTCAACTGAGTCAATACAGTCCCCATTCGTCACTTGAGTCCAATTTTGAATCTTACAGACTTGTCGATATTACTCAATACTAGTCAAAATAAACAACACGAGCATACTCGAACTAATACGAGTTTACTACTCGTCAATTCTAGTAAATTCGAATTTAAGCGAGTCAATACTATTCATTACTAGTCACACTAGTCAACAGCTATGTCAAACGAGTTTAATATTAGTCTACATGAGTCATTAATTCGGTTAATACTATTCAAAACTACGTCGCACACTAACCAACGACTCATCCTATGTTATATGTCTACATGAGTCATTAAGTCAGATGGTGTCAATTAACGAGTCAAATCTTAGTCAGCACAAGTTTAATACAGATCACCAGAAGTGCCCAGTCCCGAAGCCAAGTAAATAATATATATATATATATATATATCTATAATATATATATATATATATATATATATATATTATATATATATATATATATATTATATATATATATCTATAGTATATATTATATATATATAATATATATTATTATAAATATATATATATAGTATATACTAGCTATATATATATATATATAAATACCATATAATATAATATATATATATACTATAATATATATATATATATATATAATATATTATAATATATATATATATATAATAATAATATATATATAATATATATATAATATATATATAATTATAATATATATATATATGGACAAAGTTACTTACCGCGCACACACGGAACGGGAGCTCGATCGAAAAAAAATTTTCCAGTAGCCTCTATGTACATAAACTAATTTTCTAGGGTCGAAGAATTTTTTTTTTTTTTTTTTTTTTTTTTTTTTTATTTTTGTTTTCTTTACCATGTGTCTATAGGCCGAATTAAATATAATTATTTGCAAAGGTTATATTACAGATCGGCAATGTAGGGGGCTCGAGCCGACGGGGAACACAGGGGGGAATCTTTCCATACCCCGTTAGGGGAGGGTGGAGGAACCGCCCGCGCACGCCAAATACCAAAAGAGCGGGGGTTCCGGACCCTCCCCGGAGGGCGGGAAATAGTCCTACCCCCGGGCTTAGTTCCGGAAGGCCGAGAGCCCAGACTCCCGACCACGGTGCGGTATATAACCGGGATCTTTAATTACATTTCCTACTTAAAATTTTACAGGATCTGCACCATGTATTCCTTTTCGCTGTAGCTTCTTGTAGTTTTTGAGATATGATTCTTTTTTTGTTTTTTTCTTTTTTTTGTTTATTTTTTTCATCTCGACCCTAATAACGTCTATTTGGTATCATAGGAGGCTACCTGTGAAAAAATTTTTTTGATCCGAGCTCCCGTTCCGTGTGGGGGTTAAGTAACTTTTACCATATACAATGACTAGTAGCTGATATATATATATATATAAATATATATATATATATATATATATATATATATAGTATATATAATATATTAATATATATATATATATATATCTATATAATATATAAATATAATATATTATATAATTATATAGTAGAGGTGTAGCGCGGATGTGATTTTCACTATCCGCCGATGCCGGATGCGGGTGCGGATAGTTATATAATCACTACCGCCGCGGATGTGCGGATGCGGAAGCGATAGTTTTCAAAGTTTTAGGAGTTTAAGCCAACCAGGTTCTTCATATATATATATATATACTATATATATATATATATATATATTATAGTATATTTATAATATAGTAATATATATAATGTAATATAATAATATATATATATTTTATGATAATATATATAATATATATATAATAATATATACCTGTGTAACCAGAGTGCAGAGCGCTTGGTCCCAACTCTTGCACCCCCACCCAAGCTCTTTCTCCAGCCGTCCACCGCATTTGGAAACAGGTTATGTATATTTAATCTTTGAATATAATATATTCTCAATTATGATTCAAAAACAAAAGCCTGAGGCCTTTTCAGTGCATGAGGTTTGCTTCTTCTTAGTCGTCAATGTGAATCCTGCGCCACTGAAAGGATGCCTCACTTAGCTATAGTGTTGGTTGAAAGAACATGGCTAAGAATTTGCTGGCGCACTTCTGCAAGAGTAGAAAACTTTACAATTACTACGCCACCAAATCAGTGACTTTATCTGGGATTTCAAGCTTTTTCGTTTTTTGATACTTTCGATCAATGATAGAGTTCTTTTTGACACAATCTGAACAGGACTCTTCACGATGCTTAGAAGCCAAAATAATGTTCATTGATTCAGCAATGATATCGCTAACAGATGTAATTGCGTGCCTGTTATGTGATCTTTTGCTTTTCACTGTTCTGGTGATATTTGGCCTTTGAGCAGCATTCATCACATAGGCATCCTAAATTTATTTTAACCCTCTGTGAAACTCGTGGTTCAAGAAATTTTGGTTGTAGCCAGGATTTAGAAAAGTGCCTATTGACATGCGTTATCGTTTTTTCGGAGTTGAAATCTATTACTATCTCCAGCATGAAGTGTTCTGTCGTCTTTGAAAGCCCTTACTTTTAATATTTATATATATATTATAATAATATATATATATATATAAGAATGAAATATAATATATATAATATATATATATATATATATATACTATATATATACTAAAGTATGCACACGACAACACACACGTGTCTCATTTAGTAGATTGAAATACTATCCGCATCCGCAAAAAAAATTAATGCGGTGCGGATGCGGATGGAGAAAAATGATGCGGATTACGCAAATTTGCACAGCGGTGTGGATATCCGCTACACTCTAATATATATAAATATATATATATATCTATATTATATATTATATTATTATATATATATATATATATATATATATATATAATCACCTAATAAATATATTATATAATATATATATATCATTATTATCATATATATATAGTAATATAATATATAGTATATATAGATATGATTATAATATATTATATATATAATATATATATATATTATAATATATACTAATATAGTATATATTATATATATTATAATATATAAAGTATATATAATAATTATATATATATATATATCAGTAAATCAATAAATCATAAATTTTAAAGATATTTCTAATACCTTCTTTTTAATGACACTTTCATATCATATAAGAATTGCTCCCCAAGAACATCATGTTTATTAAAGCTCTATCATTTTGGCTTAAGTCTTTAGTTAAATCCAGTACACAAATACGGTAAACTTATTAGATTGTACTTAAAGTTGTGATCCTTATAAACGATAAAGTTAATTATGTTATAGTTGTTATATATTAAGTCTTTATACTTAATATTGATCTATCCGGCTCAATTATGTAATATTCAGCTTAAGTAACTTACATTCTATACTTTTGAATTGAGACTTTAAAGTAGAAAGAGAATTTTGAAGTTTTCTTACCAGCTTTAAACAAAGTGGTTTTTGAATATTTTTTTATCGTAATCGTTACTTGCATAATATATAGATATATATATATTATATATAATAATATAGATATATAATATATATAATTATTATATATATATATAGTATATTATATATAATATAATATAATATAATAATATATAATATATATACAATATATATATATATATATTTTTATATATATATATAATAATATATATATAATATATATATATAATAATATGTTATAATATTAATATATGATATAATATATATATAATATATAGTATAGTAATCTCTTTTCAGTTCATCAACTTATTTCTGAGCCGTCTTAAAAAATCTTTATGTTTCTAATCATAATCTTTATTTGATTCCGGGGTTTTTTTTAACCCCCTCCTTTATGGCCTTTTAATTGCTCTCTTGACCCCTCTCAGATGTCTTTAAGAATCTTTGTCTACTTGTTTATTATCATAATCCTTCTTTTATATATCTCTTCGTGTGTCCCCTCGACCTTGTCTCCTTAACCTCTCCTAGATTTCCTAGAATATATTAACTAATCGATTCTGTAAGCATCCATCCCTCCTAGAACATCCTTAATAATCTCTTCAGTGTTCTCGAGATTATCTCTAGATTAAGCCCACTCCACCGTGAACAGTTTCTCTTTAATCTTGACATCAAATGAACATTTTGATTATCTCTATCCATGATCTACATTCCATCCGCTCTAACTCCATGTTTCTAATTATCTTTCGATTGTTTTTTCCCTTTACAAGATCATCCATTCCCGTTATGAGCATCAAAATAAACTTACTTGTTAGATTTAATAATAATAATATAATAATAATAAAATAATTAATATATAATAATAATAATCAATAATAATAATAATAATATATGATATGTGGATAATAATAATAATAATAATATAATAATTAATAATAATAATAATAGTAAATGATAAATATATAATAATGATATGATAATAATAATATAATAATATAAAATAAATAATATATATAAAATAATAATAATAATAATAAGTGTTGCAATGATATAATAAGAATAATAATATAATAAAATAATAGATAATATGATATGAACATTAAATGATATAATGAGGTAAAACTAAAATAATAAAAATAATAATAATAAATAATAATAATAATAATAATAATAATAATAATAATAATAATAATAATAATAATAATAATAATAATAATAATAAAATCAATAATACGTAATAATGGTATGATAAGATAAAGAAAATGAATAATAATAATAATATATATAACTAATAATAATAATAATAATATATATAATATAATAAAATAATAATAATCAATAATAATGAATATAAAAAAATAAAAATAATAATAAAAAAATAAAAATAATAATATAATAATTAATATAATAATAATAAAAAATAATAATAAAATAATATAATAAATCATAATAATAATAATTAATAATAATAATAATAATAATAATAATAATGTCATGTAACACACACACAAAAAAAATTCTTTTCCCCTTTTTCTTGTCTATTTATTAAAGATGAGCTCATTAATGATCTTATTCTTCTAAATCATCTATAGTTTGAGAAATAAAAAAATTTTGTCATTATTTGGTAGATTAAAGGCATGCAAAGCATGGATATGTAACGAATTTTAATACTTATGTGTTTGGTTTTTGTTTTTTAATCAAAATGTCAAATTTAAAAAATTTTAAATGGAGATTTAATAAAAATGATTTATAATTGATAAAATAATTAATGACAACAATCACTTCCAAATAAAAATTTGTAAAATATTAAAATTTCTCAATTTAAAAGTGCTTTGGGGTCTAGCTCTGTCTCTTGTAATAGTTTTGGGGCATTCTATCGAAGATTGCGTATGTCACTTATGTATATCTCTATGTCCCTGATATCGTGTCTTCTTGTGTTTGAAATGTTCCCTGGTAAAATTGTTCACTCGATGCCCTCACAACGATCCTATAAGTTTCCCGAAAGAAGTCATATTCGGAAGTATAAATCGTAACTTTAATTACATTGGCATCCCATATTTTAATAACATCTCAATGAGTATTCTAGAAATACGGAATTGCCATCTTTATGCGTTTCCTAGAGAACTCTTTGAACTCATCATTCTAATGCCACACCAAAGCAGCCTTTCAACTCTGTTCATTCTTTTTATTCCAGACTCAAAAGACTTTTACATAGTGAAATTTTTGGTCCAGTAAGATATGGCCCTGTTGACTGTTTAGCATCAGATTTAAAAGGAAACATAGGCCGAATTTCTTGAATAGTTTTCTCCCCTTCCAAATATAAAACCTTTGCAAATTGCGTTGGCAACCTAATTTTCGGTTAGGCAAAATGAGATGGCAGTAAATCGTGTTTTCCAATGGATAGCTAGAAGTTCGTCTAAACTGTAACATTGAATGACCTCTGGCTGTGTATCACACTCCGTATAGGCCAACGTGAAGTTGTTAATAAGACATCAATTTTTTCCCTATAACAAAGAAGACCATGAATATGAAGTGGATCCTTGTTGCAATAACCTCTAACATAAACATCCTATATCTTGAATCTCCAGCACTACATCCATTGAAAATCAGCATAGTTAATCTTGTAAGTCTCTTTTACATTTTCATAACACCTTTGTACTGAGTGTGCATTTGCTGGCTATTGATTTCCATTATGCATTAAATCACAGCTTTTAACGCTTGTAAGTGGTTGAGTCTGTCTACAATTAAACAGCCATGTCAAGCAGGGTTATGTTTCCATCCAAATAATCTGTGAAATAAACTTCACATTTTTACAGCATTAACATAAGTTTACGTTCATGTCAGTAAATTGCAAATTCTGTATGTTTATTCTTGTAAACAGTACCCCTAAAATCTTTTCCGAACAAATTCCCATTCCTTCAATTATGTAACTTGTTCAATCGACTGTATGTAAGTCGTAAATATCCATCGATTAGATCATGCAAGTGTCTTCTTTGATCGGAAAGTGGAGAACATGAACTCCCTAGCCCTCCGAATTCTGCACTAAATTTGATTCAGCCTATTGCTTTTCGCGAGAACAATCCGTTTCAGACGGGGCATGTCATCTTTGAATAAAGAAGTCAAAACTCTCTGCACTCTATCTTATTTTGGTAAAGGAAAGATATGATTTTGTTTATTTAAAATATCAGTAAATCTAAACTTTTATTTACATAAAAAGGTGGATGAGGTATTGATAATAAAAAATATTCTATCATCATGAGGAACGGGGCTATTGATGAGTGGTAGTCGTGGGCATGAAAGAGCCCTTGCTTTCCTCTATCCTTGATTGCTTTTGTAAATCCATCATCAGAAATTAAAAATCGAAATATTACGAAAATGAAAAATATGCGATATTTTGCGACTACGTTGATGCGAGTTTTCAGTTTCGAATCAGTCCGCAATGTGTCGAGAATTATTGCCTAAAATTTTATCATCATCATTTACACATTATAAACAGCAATTGGACATTAGGACAGATTCTTGGGATACACCATTAATAACATTCGCCCAATCTCAGCATTCCACCAGTCATTGATCGATCTCCGTTGTTTTTTATAATCCAATTTAATTTTTTATAT
>JABUQX010048112.1:0-20000 GCA_015478945.1 Trachelipus rathkii
TGCGTTGCTTTCAGGATAGTTTATGGTATATTCTCGCGCGTTGGTTTGGTCTCATCGTCGTGTGTGCACACTAACACAATTATTTACTTAACTTCCTAGACAATTTTATACCACAAACGAGCGTGGGGTTTCGCGTGATGGACCATACGTCTTCCGCAGGATGGTGGAAAATTAGTCGCGTTAGCCTTACTTTTGTATTGTTCATGTATCCACTAGTCGGCTATTGTGTGATACGGTCCCTCGTAGATGAATTCGCGTCCTTCTCCTATCCTTCTCCTTCGCTACCGGCTATTGCGGTGGTATACTTGCTCTTGGGTGTACGTAATCTTCTTTTATGTCTAAACTAATAACAAATCCAAACAAATACACTGAACAAACATGATTATTTATTTTCGAGTAACGCCAATAAACGACTAGTCTCTGCACCATTAGCTTGTCTAGATCAAGAGCAAACTTCCATATTATATTGTCTCATTCCATGTCTGACTGGACTTTTGGTCAAAAAGCGAATAATAGCGTTGAATTTTTCCGATGTCTTTCTATATTTTTTATATTTTTTAATAATTGATCCTGCTCTTGGGGCCGATCTCACAGGGGGGTCTTGAAAGTACGTATCACAAAAAATGTATTCCTTTTCGCTGTATGGCTATATAGAATCAAGGGTAATGAGTAGTGGAGTGATATACTGCATCTTTCTTGAGATTCATTTAGCTTTTCTATTATCTCCTTTTATTTTTACTTTTTTTTTTTTTTCTTATTTTTTTATTTTATCTCTTATATTTTTTTTGTTTAGTTTTTTTTTTATTACAATCATATTTGGTTTTTCACTTTTTTATCACCTTGAAAATTTAACCCATTTTTATTTTTTTTTTTTTTTTTTTTACATTTTATTTTTTTTTTTTTTTTTTTTTTTTTTTTTTTTTTTTTTTCTTTTTATTCACTTTTTTTTCTCAAATGTTATTCTTTTTACTATTATTTTGGGCTCGCGCTGTATTAAATTTGTTTTTATAATTTGGGTCCTTTTTTATTCAATTTTTCTCCTATCACTGGTATTCCATCCATAAAGTCACCGCACATACTTATTATTGAGGACCAGGATACTATTCCTCAAATAATATTGAACTTAATTGTTATATGAAAAGCATACATCTTTTGCATCCTTATAATCTACCATCTACAATTGTTTAGTGAACTCTTTCTTCTAGTAATCAAAATTCATCAGCTTCTATTCAATTACCTAGCCTCGATTGGTTTTCCTCTAGGATAAATTCTTTCTTCGTCAAAAATAATATCGTGTTGATTAGCTGATTTCGCTCATCAATGTTCCGGAACATTTTAAACTATACGGAACTGCAATATTCTTTGCCAAGATTTTCTTTCATTCTCTGGGTTTTATTTCTCTGTGGTTGGGGGGTCTTCTTTCGTCCTTTATTACAGGTTTGTATTTTTTTCGTGTTTCTTTTCGTATAGGGTCAGGATTTGTATAATATCCATTGCTTCTACATGAGTTTTCACCTTGCTTTTGCTAAAAGAGGTTGTTACATTATTCTTCTATGCGACGCACCTTGTGTCAAGAGAAGATGCAGAATCGGAGAGGCGTCAGGACTACCAGTATTACTCTCGCATCATGCTTTCAATGCTTCTATGGTTTGGCGGGAGCCTACGAAACATATAGATGATTGCCACCTCTGTTTGACTCCACCTATAAAAAGACATCTTATGTAATATTATTCGGATTTGCTCGGAGCCCTCCAGACACACATACCCCTCCTCTACTTACAAAAACATCAAATGGTAACGCCGTATATATAATATTCTTCGGTGCTTTACTCTGAAATAGAATTACAGGTGTGCTTTTAGAACGCGCCATTTGCACGTAGGAGGTTGACTATTGTGCAGTAACCTACCACCAGCACCAGTATATCACTAACAACGCTGCATAATGAGTTTCCCTATTAATCCTATCATAACCTGTTGCATGAATCCATAAAACTAATAATTACATTTCTATTCTGTTTCTCCTTCATGTTTCACCTCAATCATCTTGTTTCCATGTATAAGATTTGATTCCACACATCTGCTAACCATTCCTACCTTTGTTCTCACCAATAGTCTACAATCACACTCGAACGGTGCACACATTCTTTCGACCAAATTAACCAAGCTATATATGCTTCCCTATCCACTCATAACTATTTTTCCCCTATTAATTCCTACGTTCCCCATTCTCCTTACCCTTCATATAAGGTACTATTACTGCTCTCACCTCCAATCCGTCGGAACTATACCTCGCATAAACGCTTAGCTTTGTTTTCAGACAACAACCATTCAAATCAATCAATTCATCATCTTCCCTCTACATTCTTGATTATTATCACACCGTAATCTATTCATCTATACCTTGCAAGATTTACATTCTTGAAATTCCTGAAACTAGTATATATATATATTATTATATATATTATATATATTATAAATATATATATTAATATTGATATAATATATATATATATATATATATATTATATATATTATAGAGAGGAAGAGAGAGGATGAGAGAGAGAGAGAGAGAGAGGGTGTCCCATGAATGCACGACGCCACTTCTATAGCGGGTACATTGATGAAAATATACAACAGGCCCCTATTACTCTATGCATGGTGTCGGTTCGTTACAGTTTCGTGTTAGCGGAGTACCAGCTCTGACAACCAGTCGCTGTAAAGTTAAATATTGCGAGCAGCTGGCATAGTAATCAAGGATCAGAACGCGAGATAATGAAGGGTAGTCGTGTGAGCAAATGCAACCATTGTAATGTTTTGCTCGGGATACTGAATCAATCTCCTTGGCCCTATTTTCACCTCAACCGCTTGAACTGAGTCAAAACCTACTTTTAATTCCTCCGGGGCGGGTTCGGAATGCTCCTTGTGGATGCTACCCGTGTTTAATCTAACGTCTCATGTGGTTTCAGTAGATATGCTGCCCAGCTCACTTTGCCGAGACACACCCCACCTGGCAAAATACTAACTACCCTTTTACGATGGATAGGTCTTGGACGGCAACTGTTGTCACTGTCCTCGCACTTCATCCGGAGACCGTCACCACCGTTGGACATCATCGCTTGGGGCGCAAATAAAGGCGTCTGTATACGTCACCCAGTACATGACGTTTGGAATTGTAGGAAAGAATGCAGGAAGCGTG
This sequence comes from Trachelipus rathkii, assembly GCA_015478945.1. NCBI lineage: Eukaryota > Metazoa > Arthropoda > Malacostraca > Isopoda > Trachelipodidae > Trachelipus > Trachelipus rathkii. The sequence goes on from JABUQX010048112.1 coordinate 3,197, forward strand.
TGCAGACATAAATAGCAGAATGAATGCCGGTCGGGGGCAGGCGACAAATTGTCTATTTTACGGAGGTGCCGTGGCAGTGCTCAGGGCTGGAGAGGGGCGCTTTGACACACGTATGTAAGCTTATCTGTTAATTATAATGTCCCTGAAATAAATATAAACTGCAATCGTACTTTTTGGGGATCCTCCTGTGTTCAATACCGTATTGTCCACCCTCTTAGGCTGGCTTCTTTTCTAATACATCCGTAGCGAAGCATTACGCGAGTATATATTATAGAGTATTATTCTCCTATTTTCCATCATATGTGATGTAATGGAAGTGGCGCGTTTCATTACGGGATGCCTTCTATATATACTTTGAATTTGTTGTTTACTCTTCGCAGAATTTTCCGATGTATGCCGAATTTTTTGGAAAGTAAGTCTGTACATGAATTTCTGATAAGTCATCTAACATCCCTGATGTGCCTTTGGATTCTCTGACGCAGTAGCGTGTCTCGATCCCATGAGAGAACACCTATCTTTCTTTATCTTCTGTTAAAAATCCAAGCAGGTCCCACAATTTTATAGTTTTCCTGTTGTCTATGATTACCGATACTTGTTATTCTTTGTAATTTGCATGGTGCTTTAGAACTCAAAATCGTATTGGTTTTGTCCTGTCAACTTATTCAGTTTGACACTATTCAAATGTTAACATGGGAAACAAATTGCAAAAATAATTATAATTTATTTTTCCAAACAGAGGAAAAAGAGGTTGGGGTATATCAATATTATAATATATCTTGAATAAAATATTTGTCTTGTACAATATATATAAATGTGAAAATTTTCATATTGGATGGGACAAATAATAGAAAGGATTACGCGGTTTATTCGTTTATGAAATGGGTAAAATAAAATTTTTCAGTTTGTTTTAGTTTTTGATTATGAGTGTGGAAACTGGACGTTAGTACCACAAACTCAATATGAATTTTTATTTGATTCAGCCGCAAATACTACTAAGAAAGAAAGTCTTATATATAGGCAATAAAATTTTGTATCCCCAGATAATAATAAAAATTATAATATTAATTAAATATTAAATATAAATAATTATAATACCTTTCAAAAAAAAAAAATTTGTTGACTTGTATTTAAGACTTGTGTCTTATGTAGTTTTTTTTGTAGCTGCATGCCAAAAATTTAAATTGGTGTTTGTGTCTATAAGGTCCAATTTTGCCGCAATTCACTTCAATAAAAAAAATGTAAATAAGAAAATGTAAAAATAGTATTTTTTTTTAGCATTTCATAATGGAAAACCACTATATTTTATTTTATTATAAATTTTGTTGCCAATTTGAAATTTTCAATATATAAATTCATAAAGGATACTTTATTTTAGTTTATTCTCGTTGATTTACTTTTGCAACTTTTTCCATGTTTACATGTGAGTAGTGTAAAAACTGGAAGTGACGGAGCAGGAGCCAAAGCTTGTTTTTGATTTGCTTGAAAAAAACTGCCCCAAGAAATAGGTATTCTTTGTCTTGGGAGATATTCTTTAATGACCGGTACAAGTATGACATTTATTATTTATTAGATGAAATGTATATAAAATGTAATTATATAAATATGATATATAATAATATATATATATTATATATATATATATTAATATATATATATATATATATATATATATATATATATATATATATAATTATTATAATATTATATAAGTGAAGAGCAACTACCGACCACACACCACGTACCATCAGGTTTAATACAACAAAAACATTTTATAACCAACTCCTTACCACGCCAGCGATGTCCGCTATGAAGGGGTGTTTAGCCAAGAAGGCAACGTTTACAGCTATAAAAAGAAATACTTTCAGCTATCTAGTACTTTCCTTAAAATAATGTTTAGGAAAGAAGGAAGCGTTTAAAGCTATTAAAAGAAATACCTTCAGCTGGAAAAGCAAAGATACTTATTCATCATAATATGTGAATCTTAGTTAGTTTAGTATTTAGTCTGCCATTCTTAGCAAGCAATCCTATCATATTTACCTTTGTTAATTTTTTAACGATTTTTTTTTATTATGGTTGTTATTGTGCGGTTGCGATATTGTACCAAAAAATCAACAGATTTTAATTGCCGTTACTAGGCTCTTTTTATATAATATATATATATATATCATACTATATAGTATATATTAACGAATTCGTAATTTATACACTATGTCTTAGATATACTATATACTATATTATACCTAGTATAGTATATATATATATTATATATTATATATTATATATAATATACTATATCATAAATATATATATATAATAGGTATATATTACTATACCTAGATATGATTTTTAACGATAAATTTTACTTACAAATATTAATAAACCATCAGAGCATATTATAATACTGATACGCTCGTACTTCGTGAGTTAATACTTCGCTAGAAATCACACACATGTTAAAAAGCATAGTTTAACAGGCGGCAAGGCATAACACTATTCCAAGATGTGGTTTGGGAATTACTTGCGATATTGTTTATCCGATGACATAGCAAACAACAAGTTAATGCACCTTTGGCAATCCGTAATTATTCCTCTTGGAAAGGAAGAATGATTATGTAGAGGATATAAGAGCTATTCTAAACCAGGGGCATACACAAGGAAAGTGTTAAAAAGAAGAATGAGTAATAAGGGTTAATTGATCTCGCAATTCCGGCTTAAGAACGGAAACACGATTTAGTCTTAGAACTAATATAGAAATGCAAATATATGGGACCTTGAAAATGAAAAATTATAAAGGATGGATATATGTGACGATTTACAGAAATAATAGGTATGGAATTCGATACTTCTGTTTCTACGTTGAAACATTCTTGGTCGTTGGTACATGTAACGAAAGTATTGTCTCTTGGGCATCAGCAGGCGACTAATCAGACAGGAAATTTACAGGATATATATTTTTAAAGAAAATGTTGACAGCGTTAATACTAAAGTTTACAGATTAATAACCTCTACAATGAATCAATCCACAGTTAGCGTTTCTCCAGAGCGCGGTAGAAATGGTCAGGGTCTCAATCAGGGATAGTTTCTTTTTATTCTTCTGAGTTTTCATGCTGGTTGACGAATTATTTGAAAAGGGCCACATTTTGTGTGGCAGCTCTGAACCTCTCATCAGTGAATGCGATCATAACCAAGACTAAGAACTATCGTCAGTGACATATTCTTAATTGAAAGTTGGTGAATATTGCAGAGGTGGGCATTCGTCTACATAACGGACAAAAGATAGTACATCGTTAATCAGTTAGCTAATAAGAAATGAAACAACTCGATATCAGTACAATCGTTCCAAGGTACGTATAATGTTAAAATAAAAGAATATAACAAAAATTTACGAAATTCAAGATCTATGCTGAAAAAACTACCAATCACCCACACGTGAATGCATAAAAAAATCCAAATTTAGAAAAGCATAATATATAAAAAAAGAAAGAATTAAAAAATGAAAAGATAGAAAAGTTATATGAAAGAATTAAAGAGGAAGGAGCTGATGGGCAACAGCTAACGAAGCAATTTACAGAAAAGAAATAAGGTAATTTGTTGAGAAATAACATTAAATGAAAAAACAGTAAAAAATCAAGATTACACGATTATTAACCTAAAGTCTAATACTAAGAATTTACAAATTAAGGAACTGAAAAGTTAACTTACCAGTCAGAAAGATTAGAACATACTTTAAAATATAAGATTGTACTACTTTTAAGAATTCTTCTGGTATAAATAAAAAAATATATTGCAATCATTTATTAACTTCGGCGTGGTAACGTTTTTAAATCGGAATCGTCGTTAGAGTATTTGTTAATTAAGATTCGTCTATTTTGAGAATATGTAGATTCTTAGTTTTTACATTAATAGCTGTTAAAATGTATTGAAGCTCATTAAAACTTTAAATTTAAAATATGATGATTATTTATTGTGTTACTCTGGAGCCGAGAAAGGCCGGGGTAACGTCAGCTAAGGTACTAAGTCGTATGGTTGCGCGTCCTTAAAACTTGCTACCGTTGTTTATGTAATCCGTTCTGTAGGTTGAAAATACATAGTTTTGATTTTCTAGTTATTACAAAGAATTTTATAAGAAAAGAATTTGTTTATTTTGTTTAATTATATAATATGTAAATAAATATGTTATAAAAGCGCCGTGGCCGTGGGAGCGGGGTCGCTCTGACTCATGTAATTTGGGTGATCTTTAGGGCAAGCAGATTATCTTGATTAGTAGTATAATAATTCTCTATATACATTCTTATACCGAGATTAATCCATTCATTAACTTCATTATAAACTAATTCATATACTTATCATATGTAACTCGGACCAGCCAACTAGACGAGCAGCTCAAGACTTAGTCCTTTGCGATCCACTTACAATCGACTCTAATTGTCACAGCTCACCTTCCTGTCATTCATCAACTTTCATACTGAGCACTTCTGCTTCATTCGTATCGCTCTTTTCACTCTCAAAAATTATGCTGGAAATATTTAAACCGCAGACGCTTGTTGCTTCTGAGCTTGCTCACGATTATGTCTACATAACCTCCAGCTAATAAACTTCACAGCGAAACTAGAGTGACTGTCGCTCACAGCTATATTCATTACCGGCACATAAAAATAGAAAGATTATACTTAATCTTTAGTCACTACGGGTTTATTCAACGTTATCTGAACCAGTGGATTGCTTGTTACAAACGCTCCAGGTCAAAATCTATAGTAAAACAAAACGCTAAAGCCACCAAATGTGGTTCTAAGCCTCAGATTTAAACTCTAAAAATCATGATCAAAAATCTCTGCATGAACGAATGCGCTTTATACACTAAGAAAAAAAACATCGAGGAGGTCACTGAAAGATGACAGTAAAGAAATGGACATAAACCCCGGTCGATTGAGATATTAGGCTATGGATGACACAATGACAAAAACGCCGGATCATCTGATTTATAATACTGCAGACAAGATTCTCAATGCTGGAAACATCGTTATTGTACTACGGAAAACATTAAGTGATGATTTGGTGGAGTCTGGAGTCCGGGTGGTCGTAATTTTGACAGAGAGTGAGATTTGGAATGCGGGTTGATATTTTGAAGAGGGTGGAGTTCGGAGTCGGAGAATTTTTGAAACGATCCAGGCAAGAACTGACCTGATTCTAGACAGTACATCCGCACTGCCATCGCACTCTAAGTTCTTTCAATGAACCCGATCCATAGTATCAAATTGTCTAATTAAAGAAGACATAGCACACATTCCTCAGGCCTCACTCTCCGCTATTTAATGTAAAACAATCAGCTGTTCAACTTAATGTCAACTTTCACTGGACCCTATATTCTTACACAAGGCTATTCACATACTCGTCATGTATTATCGTTTTGATTCGCATTAGCAGCTTGACCAGACCGAAACACGCATACTATCAATAATCACGCCTGCCATAAGAGGCTTTGTCGCGTATTAATGCATCGTTGAGTATAGGCGCCGTTTGCAATCCAAAAACCTAAATGCAATTTATTCTTATCGCTCCTCCCTCATTTTCCCGCCAATATATTTTTTGCATATGTACAAGATTTGATCCGGCTCATATCCTCCCTACGGCACCAGCTTCAAAAGCACGCGTTGTTCTTTATTCACAATCAGTCCTTTAGTGCTATCACGCTTCTTTCACCAAATACTAAGTATAAATTCTTGCCCTACTGACAACTTCAATTAAATCTACATTTCCCTATATTATTCTACAGTTCCCTTTATCTCATTTATACTCTTATATAATGATACTATTTACTGACAGATTGCTCTCCGACCCCCAGCTATCCCTTGCGGAACTGTTCTTCTCTCCAGCCTATTATAATAAAATCGTTTGTTAGCACAGACTCCTAAACCACTCAATAGCCATCCTCGCCTCTGCGTTCTTGAATACATTTTCAGGCGGTATATGTGGTCATCTATTCTTCAGGCAGATGTTATTCACATTCTTTACGAACTTTCTGATGCGCTGCTCACTCTACCTCCATCTACCGCTACGTCTCCTTGTACTAATGATCTCGTAAATGGCCTACAAAATACCTTTCCTTGCACGGTCATGAAAATACCACATGACACATTTCAGCTATCACCGTCTTCATTACTGCGCAATGTTATGCAGATTTTCGAATGATCCCACCATCGATACTCTAGTCACATTGCTCTCTCTCCAGTTACGAGAAGCACCTTCCCTACTTGGTATTTTATCTACTGCAGATTCCCCTATAGTATTCTATATATACTAGTATATATTAGTGATACTTATATATATATATATATATATTATATATATAGTATATAGTATATATATATTATATATATGTCATAGTATAGTTATATATATATAGTAGTATATATATTATATATGATGATCATATAAATATATATATATGATATATTAATAAACAGGATCTTTTACGCGTTGTTTCGGATGGTCAATTGTTATCTCTGGCTATGCACATTCAAAGAGAAAGTTGAATCAAAATGTAAGGCAGGACTTAAAAACTTAACGGGATGAGAAATAACGGATGGTCTTTAATTCTGAGCATTCATGAAAGAAAAAGTAACGAGTCGTTACTGCGGTTACTACAAAAATCTACGTTCCGTTAGTTTAACGTAGAGTTTAACTTGATCGTGCCACCTCTGGTGAATATGGATACGCTGTCGCCCAAATGATGTTCACTGCTGTCGATGAGAGAGTGCTGGTCCGCAATATAAAGAAAATTATGTTTCTTTCTTGAGTGAACGAACACATGGAACTTCAACGACATCAAATTAATGTAAGTCGATAGGAAAGCCCTTCAACGTGAAAGTTCTCTGGCAAAATATAAGGGGTAAGTTGTGCACAGTGTTAATCGTCGAGCCATGCCTAAGTAGGAACTAAGATGAAAATACAGGCGTGAGAATTATAATAGTTCGCTTAAGTTTGCAGTAATACAACTGACGTTATTTTCTGCAGAATTATTGTTAAGGTTACAAGAAAGCTCTAATGAATGCTCTGTGAGTAGGGGCCGCTGCTGATGATAAATAATATGTCTTCCTTTCATTCCCGTTGTCAGTTCTATTATTATAACCAATCGTATAGCATTGTAATTCTCAATCATTTGAAGATCCATTATTTATGATAATCACAACACGTTGTTTGTCATCCTGCGCTCCGTAATAACTCTTGGAAGAGAGTATTAATATCCGTGCAGGACAATGACCAGTCAAGGGAATAAAAATGATGAGCAAACAGCATAATCTGAGGATGCTTCTCGTGTGCTCTATATGATTGTATGGGGTTCGGTTACATTTGGTTTATTTTATAGCCATTAATGATGGGACTAATGAATTATCGTAAATCGGAAAATCCTAGTTTGCTATGCACTCGTTGTTAATTCTGGAACCGTTTGGAACATTGAATATTAGATACCGTGCTAAGTTGTTTTCTCAACTTAAATCAAAGTGTATGGCCTAATTTTTAATCTTTGGCTTTCCTCCAAAGAGATATAATTTGGGTTATTACTGAAGCCCTAGTCTTTTTCGCTTGAGGGTAATCGCGTAAGTCTAATAATACGCCATGTTGAAAGAGTATCAAGTATATATATATATATATATCTATATATATATAGTATAGTAGATTTATATATATATATTATATATATATTATATTATATATATATAGTATATATATATGTATTAATATATACTATTTTGTGTGTATGTGTGCTTAATGCTCATATTTGTGAGGCGGCGTTAAGAGCTTTGTATCATTTTGAGTGTATTTTTTGTTCGTTTATTAAAAGTGTGACTTGCAGAGAAGAAACTTCTTAAATGGGTTTCGATGAAGTGGGGCATGTACATATTGCTTTTGAATTCAGGGGCGGGTTAGGCAGAAGTAAGTAATAATATTTTTTAAAAATAGTCCTTAGAACTATTACTATTGAGCTCTTTGTTTAACAGCAGCTTCGGATAAAATGCCCAAAAAAGCTCTCATTTTGTTTGCAAACTCTATTATTATATTAGTATATATATATATATATATATATATATATAATATTATATATAATATTTATATATATATAATTATATATATATATATATATATATTCATTATATATAATATATACTATATATATATATTATATATATATATATTAATAGTATATATATTGATATTATATAGCACTACTATATATATATTAATATCTGGCTAAAATGACGTCAAAACAATCTAAAGCATTTTATGTATACGCGACTAGTTTTGCGGTGGTGAGATTGCACGTCTCGCCCATATATACGAGGCTTGGACTTATAACGAATAATATACACAAATTTAAATAAATAATTGCTTAAAATGCGAGACAATGAATTTGCTTTTTCTACAGATAAATGGTAACTTGCCAAAAAATGTTGGCGCCGTTCGTGTCAATTTCGTTGAATGATGTGGAGTACCATATTTTTGTCACTACGATCCTTTCAAATCAAAACAGTGTAAAGAATTATATAAATATTAAGGAAATTGTATGCAATTTTGTATTAATATGTTATTAAATTATATTGTATATTATTTTATGTTATTCATAAGATCTTTTATTAATTATTATTATTATTTATATTATTATTATTATTATTATTATTATTATTATCTTATTATTACTTATTATTATTATTATGTCATTTTGAATAATTATATCCGATTAAATATTGTCCTGTTTCACCATCACAAATGTCGGGCAGTTCTTTCCGCCGGGAAAACCACGGGGCGAACGATAGCGAGCGCAGCGAGCGTTTAAGGGAGCCACCGGATGGTGGTCTGGGCGCCTGTTTCATCTTGCGAACGTAGCGCGCGTAGCGAGCAGAGGTGAGCTTAGCCGCCAATGGCGCGAGCGTAGCGAGCGGGAGTGAGTCGCTTGCCGGCGCAATGCGGGCGATGCGTTAGCGAGCGCGGGGTGAGCCTTGCACGAATTGGCGGCGTAGCGAGCGAGTGAGCTTGCCGCCGAATGCGCGATCCCGCCCCCCCCCCAGGCGTAAGCCGAGCGGGTGAGCCTTGCACAATGCGGGCGATCGCGGGGCAGGGCGAGTGCTCAATGGACAGCTTGCTCGCGTTAGGAAAAGAGATGCGTGCATCGTTGCTTGTATATATATTAATAAATACAATAACAGAAAATGTATATATTTGTTCAATATATAATGAAAAGGTTTCACTAAGGAACAAAACTCTACTTCAATATTATTACATTTTCAAGTTTGTAAATTTTGTGTCACCTTTGGAGCGTGGTGCCAAATATATAAGATTTTCTTCGCATGGTTATCGTGTCTTTTGCCCAAGTCTAAAATATTTGAAGTATTTGAATCGGGCTGTATATGGATGATTCTTTCTGAGAGTATGAGAATTGAGTCGCAGAATTAAGTGGGGATGGTGCCATGTTTCTAAGTTCTTAGGTAGGAGTATCACCTTTATGTTCAGGGTCAATGCGATGAGAAATGACTAGCGAGTAGTCTTTGCCTATTGTAGGGTGGCTATCACAGAGTTCAGCCGGCACTTGTGATTGTATATCAGCTGATGAACATAAAGGTAGTAGGAAGTTTATCTTATACTTTGCAAACGAATTTTTCAAATTTTAATTTTTTCATTGTAAATAATAGCTAGTCTGAAGTTGAACTGGGGGTAATTTGATTTTAAATTGCGGGCTGTTATTCTGGCGGTTCAATTTGCATTCCACACTCAATGCTGCGCCGCATAATATAGGTATTTCCGTATACATGAATTCTTTTTAGGTACTATGTTAATTTAGATGCATGGATATTTGCTGAAATTTTAATGCGAAGTTGTTTCCTAACATAGTGTTGTAATGATAAAACCGTGGGATGCCATCTTTTACAAAAATAGCTCTTTAGGGAAGTCATAATTTCATTCGAAACGATTATATGATGTGTAGAATGAGATCTTATATGGGCTCATAGTCGAAAAAGCGTTTTTAAAGTAAATTATTTTATAAGACATGACGGGTATAATGAATTGAATTAGTTGTTAATTTCCTGCGTGTGAATGTTGGTTTCTCCTATAGTAGATCGCTTGTGTGAAAATTGTGTTGTTTTGCGCTTACATATTTTTAAAATCAAGAAATGCCAAGGAGTCTTCTTCTTCAATATTTCCACTGTAAAATTAATATTTGGTGTTTTGAATTTTTTATTGTAGAAAACAATCAATTTCTTGTCTGGTTATGTAAAAGTAAAAAGGGAGTCATCTTACTACATATGCTTTCGTATAGAAAACCGGTTTAAATTCCGGGCATTCATTAAGTAGCCGCAAAGATTCAAATAGTGTGCACTATATATATATATTATAATATATATTATATATAATTTATATAAATGATTTCTGAGTTCTATTTATTAATATATATATATATATATATATATATAATATATACTATTAATAGTTATATATTTATATATATATATATATATATATATATATAGTATATTATATATATATATATATATATATGTCATATTGTATAGTATATATATATTTAAAAAAGTGAAATATTTAATATATTTTTACCTTAAATTCAATCTACCTCTGAGTAGATCAAATTTTGAGGGCGTATATTAGTCGGGCGAGATGTCATTTTTTTATTTAGATAAATTTTTTTTCTATAATGAAGAAATATTGTTTAAAAAATTTCCAAAAAATTTTTCTTTTGGAAAATTAGTTCCAAGGAGAAATCCCCCCCAAAAAATGATCTAAATTATAAAATGTGTGACTCCCCGACTACGAAAGCGCATGAAAATTACATCCTCATGTTCATTAACAAAAAAAAAAAAAAAAAAAAAAAAAAAAAAAAAAAAAAAAAAAAAAAAAAAAAAATTTCTTTGAAAACCCAAAAAAGTAGGGTTTGAAATTCGACCATTGCTTGGATTTGGGGTCAAAAATCAAAACTCTAATCAATACCTTTTGTGGGTAATGGACCCATCTATTCATAGTTCAAGTTTGAAATCTTTCGAAAAAAATTGTAGGACTAGATACGAAATATGTCAAAAATAGATTTTCCAAAAATGCAAATACAAAAGAAATGACTACAGACAGAAAAACGCTCGAAATCGACGTTTTAGAGATCAGAAAAAGTTGTTTTTTTTTTCTTTTTTCAAAATTGGCTGAAAATTAAAAATTTTATGTCCATTTTAAGTTGGGGCTAAAATGGGGTCTCTTTAAGCCCAAATTGGACCCGGCCCTAAAATGTAATTTACACAGATTATTGGCTTTCCTTTCACTCAGAACAGTTTAATTTAAAAAGTTAGAGTCGCAAAGACAGTAACTGACAATTACAAATTTATTCAAACGTTAAACGGCTTTTCAATATTATTAAATTTGTCTCTTTTACATGTCCCAAGGACTTTTCGCACTCAATATTAAAAATTATATAAAGTGAAAATGAAAGAAATTTAAAAAATATATATTTACTTTTACAACTCAATTGTAAATCAAAGATTTCATTAACTAGAATGTGCTCAGAATTTATAGAACATAAATAAATAATATCGACGATTCGATATTGAACGTAATTCGTATATATTGAATAGAATAGAAGAATATCATATTGCTCGGCTGAAAATAATTAATCTATTCGATAATTTTTTTTCGTTATGACCATTGATAAAGAATATTAATAATCGATATTCTATCCCGGAATGCTCATCAAGTTAGTGGCTTCATGTGAATGCGGTCGGTTTTTTATGTTACGTTTTGCGTTATAATAAATCGATTAAGTTTATATTTTTCATTACAAATAACCTACATAAAATATTTCATGGATTATTATGTTTATGATTTTCCGTGACCAAATTGTATTGATTCAGGCTTTAACATTGTAATCTATTTTTTTTTTTTTTTTTTTTTTTTTTTTTTTTACATGATAATTAAAAATTTACACTTTATATAATATATTTATATATAGCTAGCACGGGCATAACTCTTTAAGGATGGGGTCAAAAAAAAAATATAAAAACTAAAATATTACAGAAAGAAAACAAAAAACTTATATAAATGGAAAGTAAACCAACCTATTTACTCTTAGTATCATTTCATGCCTATAATCCGAATATTTCTCTCTAAGTGGGACGCTATGACGATTATATCGATATGATTTATCAATATTAGTATTACGAATTTTAAGAGCTAATTTAATTTTTATTTTTTTTCCTTATATTTTTTTGTTTTTTTTTTTTTTTTTTTTTAAATAACATAGTGAAGCACTCTCAAACACTATATAGGATGGATTTTTATATTTTATTCCAACTTCCCGTTTTATATTCTCCTAAGTAGTTTATATATCGCTTTCATCACTTGTTATTTTTACAAAAAAAAATAAAAAAATAAAAAAATACTTTAAACCGTCTTATATCGATTACAATACAAATAACTCTATTATTTTTATTAATTCTAATCGTAACCCTTATTCATAATTCTTAACTCCGCCGTCTTAATTTTCCTTGGCAAGTGGGATGCTGAAATTTTTAAATTATTGGTTAATCGTAAAATATATATTATAATCCATTATATTATTTTATAAATTCATTTATCTTAAATTTATTTTTAATATCTTGGTATATTTCTTCGCTTATATTATTTCGCTCCATAATGTTAATGTGCTGAATAAAAGATTTAATATTGTTATTTATATCAAGTAATTTAATTATACAAAATACTAACTTATTTATCACATTCATTAAATCTCTATATATTTGTATAGATCGTTATTTAACTTGTCCTCCTTTTAATAATCCGTCCAAGTGCCTTCACCCGTCAATTATATATATAATTTTATATATATATCATTATTATTTATAATTATATATATATTAATATATTATTATAATATATATATATATATATAATAATATATATATTTTATTATAATTATATATTATTAATATAATATTATTATTATAATATATATTTTATATATATATTATATATATTATTATTATTAATATATATATAATTAGAATAATAAAAAAATTATTATATAGATCTATCAAAGATCTCTATGTGTCATGTTATTTTATATAGTAAATACAATATTTTATTAAAATAATATAATATATTTAAAATTATATATTATATTAATAGTATATATTATATTATAAATAATTATTAATATATATATTATATGTATACCTATATATAATATATTAATTAATTTGTTATGTATAATATATATATATTATTATAATATAATAATATATAATATATATAATATTTTATATAATTATTAAATTAATTAATTATATATATATGATATATATATATTATTTTATATTATCTATAATATTATATTATAAGTATATTATATTATAATTATATATATATATATCTAATATTATATATTAATAATGGGGGGATGGGAGTTTAAGCTTATGTACAGATGTCGACTGATAAATACAGGTTACAATTCGTCACAAATATATAAGATTTATTTAAGTGGCAAAATGGCAAACGATTTTGCTAGTTCATGGACATTTTTTGCAATAAATATGAACATACCTTGGGATTTTCCCAAAACCTTCAGAATTATATAAAAATTTCAGGAGCTCTATAACTTGTATTATGTAATACGTATGCTTACTATTGTTTTATATAGTATATATATTTTATTCTTTCGTATATAATATAGTATCATTATAATACTATACGTTTCCCGGGTGTGAGCGTTTATAAGTATTTGTTTAGGACTTGGGAGTCTGTGTGTGTGGTATCTGTGATTCTGGTGTGGTGTGTTGTCTTTTAACATGTGTGATTGTGTTGTGTGTGTGGTACTCACACCCAAGGGACCCTTTATATCTTCTATATATATATAATTATATTAATGTATATATATTATATATAATATTACTATTATATAATTAATATATAAATTTTTATATATATATATCTTATTTATAATTAATAATATATATATATATATCTTCTATTATAATATATTAATATTATTAGTAAATAATATCATAATCACAATATATAAGTAATGTCATGCATTATCTTTTTTAGTCATTTTTTTTACATTCTTCATCCTCCATTCGGTAGTCATTCAGGGTCTTACCCAGATTATTAATATACGCATTACTCCATAATCTTATTTTTGATTCGATCTATAAAATCACTATAAGGTCATGATTTTTGTATATGGTTTGTAACATGGGAGCAAATGGAACTATATGTTGTAATCGGCAAATAGATTTTTGAGGTGTAGTGGTGGAAACTGCATATTACACGACGTTATATTTTAGTGCGATCGCATAAAAGATATGACTAATTTTCCGCGGATGAGTCTTATCGAGAAATCGGGTACCTACACAACGTGGGGTAGCATTCTAGCCTGCAACATAGTTTACATCCCATGCCACCGACACGGCTTTATTCATCTGTCACAATTGTATAGCATCTTTTTCGTTTCTTTTCACCTAAGGTGCTAATTTAATTTTCCCTTTCGCTATTCACTTCTATCGTATTTATTTTTCGAATTCACTTTAACTTATTAATAGGAACGTGGAGAAATATGACTATTCCAGATTATTAGTTATTAAGATTAGATAGGGTGTGTTATTTTTATTCTAAATTAGCTTGTGTTTTAGTAGTTCCATGGTAACTGCATCATTTCCAAATCAATTTGTTTTTAATTTATTATTAATTATTATCTATATGTACTGTCTATATTTTGCGTAGATAGTGTTTCTCTCTGTATTTTTTTTTTGTTATGTCCAGTAAATTCTCTAATTTACTACACATAATAGTTTTATCTATCAAATTCTTTTTCTCACTAAATTAGGTAGAGATATAATTATTATAACACTTTCTCACTTCGCCTAAAAGAAATCAAAAAATCAACTTTTTTATTAAAGTCGTTCATGATTATTTATTTTTTTGTGATAATATTCTTTTGTTGTGCAAGTTTTAATCATAATATAATATAATATAATAATAATATTAATATATAATAATTAATATAATATAAAACTTTTCTATAAATACAGGAATATATGAAATAACACACAATAAACAGTTAACACCTACTTTAATAATAATTATAATATTTACTCGAACAATACCACAAATGATATATATATATCACAAAATAAATATATCATTCTAGTTAACTGAACTTATTAATGAAAAGTTTGATTATTTTTATTCAAGATTTAGGATTTCACTCAATAATGTTGTATTAATATAATGTTGAGTTTCTCTACAATGTAGAAAGAATCTGATCAATATGATAATTAATTTTAGTCTCGATTCCCTATTCTTCACATGATCACAAACTATTAAATTTAATAAATAATAATAATAAATAAATAATAAATAAATTTAAATAAATTAAAATAAATATTGGCTATTTGTAAATGGTTTCATTGACAACAAAAATAAAAAATGAACTATAATATATACATAAACTTTTACTAATAATTGATATAACATTTCGCAACGTTTTATATAATATACATCTAATCAAAAACTAAATTACGATTAGAAGTGAATAACGCGAAGGTGAATAATTATTAATCCCTTAAGTAAGTGAGAAGAAACAAATCTTAATATGGAGATGAAAAGTAATACAACTTTTTGCGGGGCTGTTTTCTCCTTGGTGCCATTTATATTAGACTTATATGCGAAATGTCAAATATATCTTATTCATCCCTTAATTAATACGTGTATTATCAAGATTTTCCTAATCATACACATCCATCTACTAAACCCAATCTATCAAAAATTCTATTTTGCCGATTACAAACATATAGTTTAACATGAACTCCCATATATATATTATATATTCATTATATATTATATATATATATAGTTAGAGGGAGGCTATTAATATAATATATATATATAATATATAATATATAATATTATATATATTAATATTATATATAAATATATATTATATATATATAAATATATATTATAATCTATTCTTATATTTTATATAATTATTATAATATATATATACTATTATATAATATAATATATATATATTTATTAATTATATTAATTTATATCTATATATAATTATTTTAATTTTAGTATTATATTATATAATAAATATTATTATATTATAGGTTTATAAGGTCCTTTGGGTCAGATTCGTGAGTTCACTAACCATCAACACACACACCAACGCATCACACAGCATATTATTACGCATCACTACACACACACGCACACTAACAGTCACAACACAGCCGACAGCATAGTAAGTAAGACGTAGTGACGAGGAGTTGCGAGATAGATGAGGTAGAAGAGAGAGTGAGATAGAGAGAGGGGTAAGAGAGAGAGAGAAGGAGGGAGGAGAGAGGAGAGGGAAGTAGAGAGATAGAGTAGAGAGATGGAGATAGAGATAGAGAGAAGAGAGAAAGTGGCTAAGGAAATAAGAAATAGAGGAGAGAGATGGTAGAGAGAGAGGAGTATGATTAGTAGTAAGTAAAGAGAGTTAGAGTTATGATGAGTGTAGTACGTATGTAAGAGTAGATATGAGTATAGAAGAGAGAGGAGAGAGAGAGAGATGAGATAAGAGAGAGAGAGAATGAATGATAAGAGGATAGTATAGAGAGGATATATAAGGAGTAATAGTATAATATAGATTAGATAACATACAAATGATATATATATATATAGTATAATATATATTATTATAAATATATATATATTATAATATAATATAGTAAAGAGAATGTGATAGAATTGTATATGTGAATGTACA
>JABUQX010048113.1:0-25000 GCA_015478945.1 Trachelipus rathkii
AAAAAGAGATTATATAGAGGAGATAAGGTTCCTTGTTGTATCTAAATTTATATAGTATACAATATTATATATACTATCTAGTATATAATCATTACCCCGTAATAATATAATATGACTCACCTATATCTCTACTATAAATACTTATACTATCACATATATCAGTTAATAATATTACTATTTATCACTTACCATCATACACCTTATATATATAATATTACTATTACTATATATATACTTATAAGGAAGATCCCCTTATAATATTTACACTCACCTGAGTCTCCCTTCTGTTTATTTATATTCTATTATACTTCCTAATATATATACTACTACTATTATTACCCTCTCTTATATAATATATATATATACTTCTTATATTTATATATCACTATATACCCCTTTCATCCCATCTCTTTTTTCTCTTCCTAACTATACCCCTGACTGATACAGCACACTCTCATCACTATAACCGCTCCTAAACTGTACTCCAAATCTATAACTTAGAGTTTCATACATCTTCCGTTAAAGGGTGAGTATGGTGCTATGTTAACATTAGCATCCTGTATACACGTCTGTTGAATCTCGAATTCCCTAATTTCGATGTTCTGTGGCTTTAAAATCTTTCTTCTTGACTACTACACATAATCTTGTGCTCGCTACTGTTCTCACACAGAACAGAATTTTTCACGACCTTTTTTGCAATTTATCCTCTACTACTCTCTCTACGTGACTGTTATACTATCTTCCTTACATTCCTATACATACTGAGTCCTCCTATCTAGGGGATTTCATCGTACAGCACACCACTGAATGGTTGGGTCTGTCCTCTCAATACCTCGATTTCTAGGCTGGGCAGGAGGCCGATATTCAGCCTTACTTTGGCTCAAACGAATCCTGAGTATACTAAATTAATAGGCACCAACCACACTATTCGTATCGCTCCACAAGTTCTTGAACACACCCTTCTCTGACCTATGTTTTACACTAGTCCTTCTATCTAGTATATAAATACACCACCTTCCGCTCCTATTGGTAAATCTGACCACTATCCTTATATCTCTTAATTTTTTAATACTTTCTCTCCTATATGCCTCCATTCCTGTTTGCTAGCGTTCTTTCTGCGAACCTGTGAATCCGTTGGCTAGCACTTTGGGCTGGGCTTGCTGCTGCTTCTACGACTAACTATATAATTGGAATGACTGCCTTTTCTCTGGTGATCGCTTCGGCTTTGTTGTTACAACCGGTGGAGTCTTGGTAATCGTGGGATTGGAGCAATTTTGAGCAGGTTCCTCTTTTCTTCAAAACTAACCATCCTCTTCTCTCCATAACTCCATTCGGTTCTGACTCGTAATGCTCTCTGCCATTCAGGCTTACGAGACAAACTGCGTAATCGGGGTGGTAAAAAATCTCGTTCCTCACCCTAATCCACTCCTCTCCCTAATTTTCATACTCAGTCTAGAAATCGTTGGCCAGGGATACTCCTTTCGATCGAGCAAAACGCCGGACTTGCTCATCAGAACGAAGTGCGCCTCTCAACTCCGGCTTCGATCTCCTACTGTTATATCAAATCTTTCTGGCTCTTTGCCCAAAAAAAACATCTCTAACACACTTCCCCTGTACTCTTACCTTTCCTCCTTCTTATCGATCTGACATGGCTTCTAGCCTTGCTACTCTCCAACTGACAAGGCCAATCTCTTCGGCTCCTATTTTTCCTTAACTCAACCCTGGACCGATTCTAGCATTCCTCTTCCTCTCCTTCTCTTCTCAGGTGTCCTATGCCTTTGCCCTTGATTATTTCATTTGATCGGGTGCCATGGGCCTCTCTGAATTCCCCCACACTATGATACCGCGTTCCACACGGAAGGCGGGTTTGTTGTCATGGCGATACATCTCTCCTCCGCAGATATTTGAATGGGAGTGGTGCTTCCTGCCTGGCCCTCTCTCGTTCACCCTATATTCTCTATGCTCAATACTTATGCACTTTCCTTCAGTGTGGATAGCGCGCATTTGTCTCATCCCAACCCCTAACTCTCCGACACAAAGGAAGCCCCGCTCTGATCCTTCCTTTAGCATCGTTCCTCATACTCGCTTCTCACACTTCTGTATTCTATCTAAGATCGTTTGAACCCTTCTCAACTCTCATCTCTTTAGACTCATTCTGGACCCTCCCTCCATTCCCCTCTTTCTGTATCCGCAGTACGCGCTTTCGGTGCCTCCGTAGGCTCTACTGTTTGATTCTACTCCTTCCCATATCTAAGCAGATTTATGGTCTTCCACCCTTCAGTGACTTACGGGGAGACTTGCTGTGGTGTGCTTGCGACTATCATCCAAAGTTCATTTTGATCTGGGTATGGCATTGTCACTACCTTTCTTGCTTTCTCCCCCACACCTCCTCCTTTGGATTTCCCTCTATCTCTTTGCTCTACTCTATGTTCTGCTTTTCTTTCATTATGCGCTCAATATCGGCTTGTTGTTCTGCATGGGGCGACCTTCTTCTTCCTTTTCCTGTGGGCTAATTATGTGGTGTTCCTACCAGCCGCTCTCTGTCTTTATCTTCTCCTATCTTATTGTGCTTCATTAACTGTACTTTTCTCTGTCTGCTACATCTATACTCTATCCACTCTCTATTATGCGATGCACTCGACCCTTCATCTCCTTCAACACTTCATTTTCAATTGCTCTCTCTTTTAACTTTAGAATTGTCCTGGTCTCGTCTTATACTCCTTTCCGATTCCACTTCTTCTGCTCGATTGGTATAGAATTCCCCGGTTCAACCCTTGTGAAACTTTAATTTTTTAACAACCAAACTTCTACAACATCTCCCTCTCTAAGACACCTTCTAGCTTCCTACCTCTCTCGACGGCTTCTCTCGTCTCTCCTGTGAATGGTTATACATCCTCTCGGCTTCCAACATACATATTCACACAAAAATGCTCTTGGAAACTTCACATCATCAATGGATCTGCTACGGTGTCCCGCGCCTCTCAACCAGCCAAACTAGGGGTGAGTTTCTGTTTTGACTGCCATGACTTTTTTTTTCCTCTTCACAGTTACTTCCCATATCATTCCATAGGGTCTCAATCCGCCCTTACGATATGGAGTTACTGCTCTCTATATCTGGAGCGGCCTCCAAGTTTTCACCAGGCTTTTGGATAACCGGGTCGTTCAATGTGTGGGCTAAAGCTTAATTAAACTGTCCTGTATTTTCCTAGTTCACCTTGACCCTCTAATCTTTGGCGGCGCGATGTTGGTGGCTTTATCTCTTTTTATATTGTGTTATCTTATATGTCGGCAGGTTTGCTCCGAAGGGAGCCTTACTCTCCGCGTGCCGCCTCTCCTTTAACTGCTCTCCTCGCAGCAACATATGGCGGTGCTTGTGCTTCCCGCACATGAGTTTTGTGTTTGATGTTAGCAACTTCAGACTAGTTCACGCTGCGTGCCTCCCTTTCTTTCCTTGCCACCTCTGTTCTGTGGAATTCTTCTTTCCATCTTCTGTGTTTCCTTATCAATTTTAATCTCCCTCACTTAATTAAGCCCGCGTTTCTGTGCTCTATGGTAACTTTTTGTAGGGTCTGAACATCTGTGTTGACTTGACACCACCCCTCTTGAATATATGGGCTTTGGCCTCGTGAGCGGTGGTGATACATCGTAATTAAAAAAAAACAAAAAAAAAAAAAATATATATATATATACTGGCCAATACTAAAGAAGTTCCTCGCATTTCTATATCTTCAAACAACTAAGATAGGTGACACAGAACACTGATAATTATAATATGGACATCAAGCGTATGAATTTGCCTACGTGAAAAAGAAGAAGAGGACCATTCATTTTTTATTTTTCTTTTTATTTTTTTATATCTCCAAAACTACGATCAGTACAAAACCTAATCACAATATATGGAATCAGCGTGTGAAATGGATGATAAAAAAAGGAAAAAAATTTTTTTTATACATAACATATTGGATATCTTGTTTCATATTAACACACTACTTTCTTTTTTAGTGTGGGCCTTCGAGTCGACGGGCGGACAGAGGGGGCGGACGTAGTCCCCCCCGTCGTCCCTCCGGGGAGGGCGAGAGACCCCGACTCTTTTGCATCTTTTGCGCTATAAAATGGGGATATCTTTGTGAAAAAAATTGGGAAAAAAACAGATAAACATCTTTTTTTTCCATTTTGGTTTACGATGTACCCAATAATGTTATTACAACTAATATGTAACACTTCGTTATACCTTTCTTTAAGTATGGACATATAAAAAAAAAATCACATAAATAAATTATAAATTTTTTTTTTTCATTTTCCATACCAATTTTCATACGCTGATTTCTATATTGTGTTCATCTATTCTTTTCTTGTACCCTGATCTTAGTTCGAGATACCGTATGCGGGTAAACCTCTTTAGTTTCACCTTATATTCATTATAATAGCCATAGTATATATCAATACGCCATCTCTGTTACGCATGATATTCTACATATATATTTACTTCTTGTTACAAGATCTCCTTATCTCATCATATTATTTCATCTTACTACTCCATATCCAACTTGTTACATGTATTATTATATACTATTATTAATTATATTTTTATTATACTAATATTAATACCTACTAGGGTCCCACGACGTGCTATATATACTATGAACTGCTGCTGTATCAATTATCATACGTCTGGCAAAAAATCACAGAGCAGAAAGTTTTATTTTGGCAACTCTAAAGACTACTCACTCATGCACTTTTGACTGAGTCAGTACTGCCCCACGCTTCTAACAGAGCTCTCGCACATTTGTTGTTAATTAACGTGTTGGGCGTGCGTTTTCACAAGTTCCATATCGAATATCATTGCAATTTTGAAATTCCGTATGCCCCGCGTAGGGAGTTAAGTGAATTGTTTAAGGTGTTATCCACGAGGCACTCATAACTAGCTGTTTCTACCTCCTACCGTTATCAATATGGCAAGTAGTTTTAGAAAACTCTTAAAAAAAGGCAGTGCTCCGGTTCGATTGGAAACATGGTTATTTGGCCTCTTCATTTTTATTACTAGTATTATATGCAAGTGATTTGGTTCAAATTTTGTGCGGTGAACAAGTAGCCTGTTCAGCAAAATATATATATTATATAATGGATTTGTGAGTAACGCCATAAGACATTACTGAAATTTGAAAGGTTCTGACGTTTAGACAAGAGTAGCTCCGGCTGAATGGAGAAATGCTTGAAATCCAAAGACCAGAACTTTTGTTTAAAAGTTGCCCTAATTCTGGAAGCGTTGTCTGCAACTCGAGTTTAGTTATTCCGCCGATATCGAAAATATATTATGTTAAGACACTTGAATCCACAATACAGCGATGAAGAGAATTCGTTGAAGAATCGTATACCTTATCTGCTGTTGAAAAGATTTATGCCCCAGCAGAAGATGCTGTGTGGAATATCTAGCTATGAAAGACTGTTTTTGAGAGTCGTATCAAAAATATGAAATTTGCTTGGCGACATCGAACATCCTTCCCTAATAATGTGATCTGCAGAATTCGTGTTTTAATTCATTTATGTCCATCTGAATGAGATCAGGTTATTGATCTATCTACATACCTGATCAGTCCATGGCATATATTTTAACGTTGGAAGGTAACTTTTGCCTATACACTCAACATTCGGGAAAAGAACTTCTCTTGTCTTGAAAATCAACTGTCTTTTGTCACACTAGAGGAAAAGATTTATTTTTAAATGTCTTACTCCAGCCTAAAGGATTTATTGATGGACTAAAATTGGACCGTGTCTCGCAAAGATGTCGCGCTCATCTATGGTAGGTTCTCATCGAAAAAGGGCTCTTAGCATTGATTTAAAAGTGAAATTTAAGTAAATCGTCTTATTTGAATCTAAAAACTTCTTAATTGTGTGTCACTGATGTTGTCATTTATGAAATTTACTCTTGCGCAAACTCTCCGAAGATCGGGCAATGTCCCCAACCATCGAAGGGAGTTTTCTCGTATACTAGAGTCGTAATTTTTACATAAAAAGCCAAAGGTTTGAATAATAGGCGAATTTTATAACGTGATTCTCTAAATGATCTTGACGCTGATTATGGGGATTCTATTTTACATTTGTGAAGTCAGGCTGTCTAATAAGGGCAAATGCTTATAGCCGATTTTATTGATACTGAGGAAGAAGTTAACAATTTTTTGGATTCATATATGTTCCTTCTATTGTCCGAACTGGAGATAAAAGTTTCAAAAGTGATTAGCTTTTAGTAGATATCCCTCGCGCTTCCTCAATCCCTTAGACCTAGTTTGAACTTGCAACACTACAAGCGCACGAATGATTCCGTACGTTGAGAGAGAGTTTACTCTTCTCATTTCAAATATTCGCTTTGTATATATATGCTACTACGTTATATTGTTCACACTCACTTGAAAAGGAAAATCGCTTCACACTCTTTTCCCAAATTGAGGTGACAAACACATCAACTATAAAATGAAACCGACTAATCTTGATGTCTTTTGAAGAAGTTTATCTCTGCCGTTTTCGAAATGTTAAGTTTGGTTCTGATGGTATAGGTTACGCTGCTTTTGAAACTCCTTTTGATTTGAGTCCTGAGGAGGCTCCAGATTACTTACAGTTAGAATTAATTAATTTTTCCGTGAATTCTTCTTGGTACTGCATCGAAACATCATATATATTTGTCTTTAATGGATTCTCATCACAACATCCTCCTGTCTGCAATTCTCTCTGCCTATTGGCACAAAATGCTTGAAATTCGCAATCTCAGTTTTCCGACAACTTATCATGTGAACTCACCTGTTTTTTTCCAATTGAATTATGCCAACAAATAAGTTCTAACGCCCGTACCTTCAGTATCTTACTGTAAGACACAATTGTACGCTACATGAGCCCTATCGCAGTAGCCCTAGTTCTCTTTCAAGGTTAAGTGAATCTTGCCTCATAACTCTTCCAAAACTAAAAATATAAACAAAACAAGTTAAAGTTCGAGGATTTTTATACAATAAAAATATATGTTTTAAACTTAAATGTGTTAGAGCGCTACACGCATTTATTTTTCTTTTAACCTTTTACATCTACTTTGCTATATTAATCTACTATTACTATTATTATTATTCATTATTATTCACATTTACTTATCCATTATTAACATTAGAATTATTATTTAATTATTTTATTAATAACATTAACTTTCATTTATTATTATTTTATTCACTCATTACTACGCTCATTTATTTATTTTATTTAAAATCTATTCTCTCTTAGCTCTTAAAATATTTAAAAAAGAGCAAATAGGTAGGATAAATATCCTAATATAACAATATATCACTAATATATATACTTCGGGACCACATCCGTCATTTTGGTAGTTTGCCTATCACTATATCATACTATTATATATATTCTTAATATATTTATATATATATCCCTACCTATATATATACCCTACCATATTCTTTCTCATTCCTTACACTAGTATTTACATGTATTATTATACCCTATACCTAATATATATTTATCATTATTCCTCATTTATCCTAGATTCCTATCAAATTGATATCATCTATACTTATATACTATTAATTTTTTCCCTTTATTATATATAAATATAAAGATTATTATATTTATATTATATTCACAATTCATATACAACTTACTCATTATAACACTCTACCTTATTATTATACCTATTATTATATATATATTAGTATATCCTATCTATTAATTTACAACTTTCTAGTTTTATTATTCAATACGGTTATTCTCACTACTCAACTACCCCTCATCACTATTATAATATATATAAGCTCAACGCTCATTTATATAATACTATATATCACTACCCTACCTAACATACTCTCACTATAATAAATATATATTATACACACAATAATATATTATATATCACTAATATATATTATGATTATTATTATATATTTTATCATCTATTTTTAACTTAACTTCTTACAAATACTTATCATATAAATATATATTATATATATATTATATATGTATATATAATATATATATATACTATATATATACTTATACTATATATATATATACCTTATTACATCTATATATATATTTACCTTATATTTAAGTTCTTATTAGTATATTACATACTACACTTTATATTATATATATATCATACACTATATAATAAATATATACTACTTTATATAATATTATATAGAGTATACTATACTTACTATATTATATATATATATATTACTATCATTATATATATATTAATATATCTATATATATCGACCCTCTCGTGTGTGTGTGTGTGTGTGTGTGTGTGTGTTTTTGCAACAATGGCAGTAATTAGGGTTTTCTGAGGTATTCCAGCAGAATGTGTAAGAGCAGACGTGTAATTAGGAGTTTGGAAAGAGCGAAGAATACTTGTCTTCCTTCGAAGAGAGAGTGGCATCACATTTAATTCAACTTCAAACCCGGGAGGACGATCGGAGGCTCCAGTGGAGATACTGATCGCCTCGATTTGTGTGTGTTTTTTTTTTATTATTGTTTATTTAGTTCCTATTTTCCGACATTTCGCATTCAAATTTTCTTTTAACATTTAAAAATATGTATAAGCCAGGGCCACTATGGAGGTTGATTATTCACAGTGTGGCCGGTTCTCTCGTGAGCCGTGGTGGGTCCTTTTCACAATAAACAAAAAAAAATCAATATATATATTATATATATATATATATATATATATATATATATATATATTATATATATATATAACATCTCATCCATTTAAATATATTATATATATATATATATATAATATATATATAATTGCTGACTGCTAATAAAAAACTTAAGGTACAAAAAATATTAAATACAAATAAGCATGAAGCATGCAAGAGAAAACATTTTTTTTTTTTTTTTTTTTAATAGAGACATCTCGAATTAATAAAAGCGTGTCTCCAAGATTTTGTGCAATGAGATGTGCCTTTACATTGGCGTTGGATTCTTTAGCTGCAATCTGTCACCATGTAAGCATCCTATTACCCACGGTATCGTTACATCATGGTCCTTAGGTCTTAGTAAAATCCTTTGAGGTTCTCTGAGAAATGATCTAAATGACTTTGGAGGTAACGCAGTTTGATGCTCATATTACAGAAAAGTTTACAAATTGAACATATTCTTCAAGAGTTCAATGTAGTCATTAACCTTTTGTTCTCGAAGAACTTCTTCACTACCATGCAAATCGATGAACATCCACGAACTTCAATGATGTCGACTGAATCTTGGAAACGCGGCTCTTTCATGAGTTCTCAGATTTTCAATCCATTGAATATATTCCCAAGCTCAGAGGAGGAAATTTTCCTCCATATATGGCCAAAATACCCAAGGATATTTAAATTATTTTTTTTGATTACCCCCGTGTTATTATTATTATTATTATTATTATTATTATTATTATTATTATTATTATTATTATTATTATTATTATTATTATTATTATTATTATTATTATTATTATTATTATTATTATTATTATTATTATTATTATTATTATTATTATTATTAATCAATGAAGCTAAACAAAATTTACAGTTTAAATTTTAATTGAATAAATTAAAATAATGGTATAGAAAGAATGAGTGTGTGTGTATCTCCGATTTTATTCTGAAAATGACATTTTTTTTCTTTTTTCTTTTTTTTTAATTAACGAAAGAATTGTGGAAAATTTGTTGAAATTATTTGCCGATGATTTAATTTTTCGGGAGATTTATTTTTGAATGGCTTTAAACCGTGACTCGCTTTAAGGCAAATGGGGGACTGATTTAAACTGCTATTTAAAGCGCTGTTTCGACGCGTTTTGCCCTTTCTGATACCCAAACAATAATTGTGGTCATAAAATTTAATTCCTCACTTCGCCTTTGAAATGGCGGAGGACTAGAAGGACCTTTTTATTTAGCACATATTACTATTTCCTCACGCAGTTTTATTATTATTATTATTATTATTATTATTATTATTATTATTATTATTATTATTATTATTATTATTATTATTATTATTATTATTTTATTAATTATTTGTTATTGGTTATTGTTTATTTATTATTCGTATTAAATATTGGTATTATTGAATATTATTATTATTATTATTATTATTATTATTATTATTATTATTATTATTATTATTATTATTATTATTATTATTATTATTATTATTATTATTATTATTATTATTATTATTGTTGTTGTTGTTGTTGTTGTTGTTGTTGTTGTTGTTGTTGTTGTTGTTGTTGTTGTTGTTGTTGTTGTTGTTGTTGTTGTTGTTGTTGTTTGTTCATTGTTGTTGTTGTTGTTGTTGTTGTTGTGTTGTTGTTGTTGATGTTGTTGTTGTTGTGGTATAATATTATTATTATTGATTTAATTATAATACCAAACTTCCGTCCGTATACTTCGGACATTTTCAAGGAATAATTTTATTTTATTGATCTAATTTTGATGAATATAAACACTTTAAATTAAATAAACAGAAATAAATTTATAAAATTTTTCGTTTTAAACGTTAGAAAAGTTAACCTACATTGAATGACTTTTATGTTATTTAAAAATGTGTAAAAAATTGGACATTTCATTATATTTTATGTTTATCATTGATTTATGTTTCCTTAAGAGCAATGATTCCCCGTGGAGCAATTCATAAAAATCATTTTTTCTTGTTATGATGAAAAAGTTTTATTATTATTATTATTATTATTATTATTATTTATTATTATTATTATTATTATTGATTATTATATTATTATTGTCTACTCCTTATTTTATTATTATTATTAATTATTATATTATTAATATTATATTATTATTATTATTATTATTATTTAAGCGAAAACATTAGGATTTTCAGGAAGTAAATACATAATTTTGCGCGTTACGAATTAATTCAATAATTACAATTTGGCTTTGAAAATTTTATGTAATATATAGTTATAAATGAAATTAGATATTTGAATTTTCATGTAAACTACTTCATAAATAATTCGTCAATTGAAGAATCCTTGCATTTATTTATATATTTATTTTTTAGT
This sequence comes from Trachelipus rathkii, assembly GCA_015478945.1. Taxonomy (NCBI): domain Eukaryota; kingdom Metazoa; phylum Arthropoda; class Malacostraca; order Isopoda; family Trachelipodidae; genus Trachelipus; species Trachelipus rathkii. The sequence goes on from JABUQX010048113.1 coordinate 11,060, forward strand.
TTCCTTGTGTTTCATCTAATTTCCCTGAAAGAAATATTTTTCCATGGAAAAAAAAGTTCTGAGGTTAAAAGAAATATGAGTGTGAAGAGCAGTTGTTAAAAATGATTAGTTTCTTTCTTTGTGAAGATAATATGTCAAGCTGACTTAAATGACGTTAGAGTTTATTTTTTTTCCATATGAACAAAAATTGGAGTAAAATTGAAGTGGGCTGATGGGTAATACTTCCACGAAGGCAACTAATTTGTGCACTTTCACAAGGAAAAGTCTATCTACCCTAAGTAAATAAATGATGATAGAAACGATAGTTTGCTCATTTGCAAATAAGAAAATGTCCTTTAAACCTCTGCAATGGTTTTCACTCGTAACACACAAAGTAATTTCTACCGTACCAATAAAAAATAAGTTGCTTTCCGCAGTTAGTTTCCTAAAGTAAGGTAACATTAAGTCCTGTCAGTACCGATATTGAAAGTAATTTTTTTTTCCTTCACGGAGAACAATAAAATTTTGAAACTCGATGATCAGTTTCAAGATAATAATTCATTTAATATTGCTTGCAAACAAAGTTTCATATTGAATAATCATTTGTAAAATGTATTTCAAAATGTAGTTATTATTTTCATTTGTAAAAAGAAAATTTAAATGTTGCAAAAGTTTTCAATTTAAGTATAATTTTTTACATATTTTTGCAATGTTTATTATGAATGATTTATAAATACGAGTACATATTTGAGCAATTTGGAAACTGTTAAAACGAATTATTATGAACAAAAATGGAAAATGAGCATTTTTTGCAAGTTTACACCAAGCATATAATGATTTTTTATTTTATTTTAAATTCAAACTTTTTTAATTAAAATATTCCAATAATGGGGAATGCTTTGGAGTCCCACTCCATAAAATTATTATTAATCATTATTATTATTATTATTATTATTATTATATTATTATTATTATTATTATTATTTACCGGTTATTATTATTATTATTATTATTATTATTATTATTATTATTTTTCAAAGAGTGTGTTCCATATCACGTGTATATTTTATGAGTATGTTTTTTTCAGTAAATTTAATTTTTATTTTCCCATGCAAATTGTTTTAACTTTGTAGACGACGGTTTAAACCTTAAACAAATGATGTATTTTACAAAAGGATTATTTTTCTCTTTTTAATGACTTGGATTTCTCATTTTTCGATTTACATTATTGAACAAAGAACCTTAAATATTTTTTTTTTTTTTGTCGTAGTGGGGAAAAGGTTTACATAATTCAGATCCATTTTTAATTTTATAAATTAACCAATAGAAATAGCTTTTTTCTTTAATTATATTATTGACAAGTGATGTGCTTTGTCATAAAATCTTTTTCTGATTGGCAATTTTATATAGTAACTAGCACCTATTTTCATGTTAATATGAAATTTGTGAGAAGGAGAATCAATGTCATTCGCTCGTTAGCTGCAAAACTGTGAGAATTATGTTCTGTATTTTTTCAGCACTATTAGAGATAGAGTGTCGAAGTTCTTAATTCAGTTTTTTTTTATAAAGTTAGGGAAAAAATCCAAAATTTCCTCTCACTTAAAGTGAAAAAAAAATTATTATTTATTTCTATATATATCCAAAATTTCTGAGAAACCTCTTCGCTGAATATTACCAAGGCTTTCAATACTAACAATTTGCAGTTGGATTTACAGCTATTCGACCCATCTGCAGTAATTTTGAAAAATGTTAGGACCTGCACGTATTTTCCCGATAATATCTAAAGCTCGTCAACCTATTTATTTTTCTCGTATCAGTTTTAAATAAAAAAAAGAAGCCAAAGAAGCCAAAATTCGCTACTCATCTATTAAACAATAGCCCTAATTGAAGCTCTAATTGCTTCGGTACTATCAACTGAAGCTCAATGGATTCTTTTCATTCAGTTATTTCATCCATAGCCTGTGGAGGACTAGTATCTTCAAGAATTTTTCAAGGCAAGCATATTGTTTCGCTTGTTCAATGCGCTATATATATATATATATATATATATATATATTAATAGTATATATATATATATATATATATATTATATATATATATATATTATATATTATATATATATAACAGAATTGGCAATAAGTGTGAATTTAGTAATAATATATAACGAAAGTAAACTCATTTTTATAATATATACTATATTATATATATATATATATATATATATATATATATATATATATATATATATATATATATATATATATATATATATATATATATAATATATATATATATATATATATATAATTATACGTAATTTAAAGAGTACTATATTAACACTCATACTCTGTATCTATGAAAAACTTATTTAAAACCATTATAAATAAAGGTGGAGTGAACGAGATATATTTTAAATCTTAAATTAAAAATACTGTAGAACGTTGACATCTCGTTAGGCAATTCACGCTAACCACTTCAGAGCGAAAGAAGAGAACTATATTATTCCCTTCTCAAACTCTAACAAGCTCAAGTATCCTGGCGGGCATATGAAAGGACAATACCTTTTTATTAAATTTAAAGTCGTTCTGTCAAATTAAAAAAAAATCAGGTAATATATTGTAGTTGGGTATTATCTTTATAAAATGTGCTTCCATGAGTCTATTTAGGTCTTTCGACTTTCAAGTAAATATGAATGCAGAATCCCTCCAATTAATATTATGATCTTTACCTACGTAAGGAAATGAAGCATTGCTATGGTTACATCTCTTAATTTCATTACTTTCTTGATTCAGCAAATGTGTAAGGTTTTAAAGATTTCTCCTATGTAAAACTGATCACAGCCATGCAGCGAACACAATAAACACATCCTGCTGGTGGGGATATAGCATTGTTGTTATGAATGAGGTTGCGTTTCAAGGTGTCAGGAAAGTTGAAAATTATATGAGTGTTAAAAAGTTTTGTAATGGTGTATCTAATATTAGATAGTAGGATTGTGAAGAAGGAATGATTATGGTGGATGTAGGATGAATATAAGATGTAAGTGGTATGTTACTAAAGTGATGAATTTTTGCTTATATTACGTAGCTTATATCATAAGGATAGAAGTTGATTGAAAACTGAATGAATTTTGTCCTTACAATATAGAGGATCTGTATATTTTATTGAACGAAGAAATGTACCATATATAATATTATGTTTTAAGTGTTGTGGGTGGTATGAAAAGGAGTGTAAATATTGATTGCTGAAGGTGGGTTTTCTGAAGATATTGCATGCAAGTATATTATTAATGTGCAAGTCTAAAAAAAAGAGATCTTGTGGTTATTGTGGATTTCGAAAGGAAAATTAAATAGAGGAAACCAAGTCAATTGAGATTATCAACCAAGGGTTTAATAATAAATAATATTAGAGTCACGAGAGACGCCAAAAATGGCAGTTTGTGAAATGATTTCAATATAACATGATGGCCTCCTACCCTGGGTGAGCTGTGATGGGTCTGTACGGCGAAACAAATATTAAGAGTGAGTAGGCATGAGAGAATATGCAGTTGTATATACTGAATATAAAGCTAAGGTGGCTCAGAAAATACTATGGGATAGCATACGCTAGGATATATTATATTGATTAAAATTCGTGAGCAGGGGTATAGGAGTTTATCAGGTATTCATAGTGATATCATTAGGAGAGTTAGATAGGTGGTTAGTAATAAGTATATATTATATATAATAAATAAATATTAATATATTCATTACATTATATAGTGTCAATCATATTTGCAATCAAAAATACTGATAGAGTGCAAGAGGCAAAATATCTTGAAAAGGAATAAATTCTAATTATGCTTATTCTAATATTACACAGAGAAATCTCGATAATACCATAAGAACGAGGGTATTGTTGAGAAGTTAACATAACCTTCCCAGACGTATCTCCAAACCAACACTGGGACTCATGAATCGAGCAATCCCTATTGTGGGCCTTCATGTGATTAATTTAAAAAATTATTATATTAGTAATCATCACATTATTATATATTATCTAATTATTACAATTATTATTATTATTATTATTATTATTATTATTATTATTATTATTATTATTATTACTATTATTATTATTATTATTATTATTATTATTATTATCCATCAATTAAATAATTTGTTATTGTTATTTATTGTTATATGTTTATGTTGATGTCGATTGTATGATTAATGGTTAGTTATGTTTATTTTTCTTCTACTTTTTTTATTTGAGTTAAAAAAATCTATTATAAGTATTCAATTAAAATATGCAGGAATCTTATTATTATATATTATTATACTTATTAATTAATATATTAGACTAGTAAACACTTATACGGTATTATTTAATTCATATATTATTATATTGAAAGTATATATTAATCAATATTTGGAAGTGAGATACCTAAGTAGGAAGTATATAATATTTAAAATAGGAATTATTTTAACGAATTATTCAATTATTAATATTATATTGTTACTTTATATATATTAGTATATAAAATATATACTATGTGTGTGTGTGTGGTTGTATGTGTGTGTGTGTGGATGGGTTTTGTGCGCATTTGAGTGTTGTCTATGTTTGTGCCGTATTTATAAGTAGTGAGGATGGATTGTAATGTGTCACCTAGCTCAATCACAAACAACGTAAATATGTTAGAATAATATAGTTGAGTCAATGTCTACTTTATTAGTTATCTTACATTATTTTTAAAAAAAAATATAATAATTTTTATAATTCAATAATAAAAAATTTTTTTATTTTTATATCTATGCATTTGAGAATATGTGTTAAGTAATCATTAAATATTGTTTTATTGATGTCTTATGAGAAAAAAAAAGGCATAATGAAAGGAACTATTAAAAAAAGAACAACAATTATGTTGAAAATAAGCCAAAAAAATGAGATAAACAGATGATAGACTGAAAAAGTCAGTGATAGAGATAGATACTTTCTGGATGTAGATAATGTTGCATGTGTGTTGTAGTGCGTATGAGTAGAAAGATGAAGAGTAATAAAATGTGAGGAGTAGAGTGATTAGTAGTAGATAATGTATAAGTGTGAGATGGTATGTATCGATGAATATGATCAATAGTCTTTGGCCAATATCACCAATCAGTGTTGTCACTTGTAATTTGTGCTTTGTATGAAGTAGATACGGAATATCTATTTAGAATAGTATAGAACGCTTTCTGGCCTTTGAACATGTTCCGAAAAGTACCAATAAACAAACCATATTGGGTTTTCGCGAAGAAAAAATACTTATATAAAAAGTGTATCTAGGTCATCTACTGATTTTGACCTCTTAAAATTAATAAAATACAAATAAACTTATTACAAATCTGTCAATATATGTTGATATTCACTTTTGGCAAAAATGGATAGAGAAAATATATTTTATTATCTATGTTACTTGTTTTACGTAGATAAATAACATGGTAACACATAATATTCGAATGTAGGTATTTGTCAAATTTAATATGTTTATTAGTTAAGATTATAAATATTCTACTTTTTAAATGTATTTATAAGTATGTTCTTGGTAATGTTATTATACTACTTCCTAGCCATTAAATAAATAACGAATAATCAATTAATATTGCAAATATTTTATTGTATTAATAAAACCTAGTATTACTGTTAATGTACTTATCACTTGTCTATTATAATGTTAACGCTTATATTGTATAATAATCATAATTAAACTAAATATTTTATTTATAAATATAAAATAATGCTAAAAAAGTTAGAAAATGCTAAATGCCAACATTTTTACGTATATAATCACTAATCTGTGGTATATATTTATAATTATTTCATAGAAATACACTACACGAAGGCTTTAATTATATATTACTAAAGATAATATATATAATATAGTGATATAGTATGTATACTTACTTTAATTATTTATATACATATGATTGATATATATAGTACTATATATTAAATACTAACTAATATATACTAATATATATAATATATATATATAATATAATATATAATATAATATAAATTATAAAATATATATATATATCATATATAGTTATATATATATATATATATTTATTTGTATTTATTTATTTTACTACACTTTTCCCGCTTGAGCGGGGTAGTAGTGATACGTACAGCCTCTCTCATTCACACTTCCCCTCACAATCTCGCTCTCACCTAAAGAAGCAACCTCGGCCTGCTACCAAACTACTCAACGAAATACCCATATTAATCTCCTTCCCTCTCTTTACATCCCTCCCCTCTCTCTCCAGTAATGCATCGTCCGTTAATCATCCATCCATCCACCTCCTTCTTTGTCTCCCCCTTCCTCTCCTTATCCTATCCCTTTCCACGCCTTCCATTAACCATCCTAAACTACTATTTCTCTATCCTTCCATCTTACTAGATGCCCATATCTCATATACTTAACATTCCTATCTTCCTCATCTTCCACCAACCCATTCCTTCCAATCAGACACTCTCCCTCACTTACACCCTATTCCTAATTCCCTCTCCCTTCTGCTAACCCCAAAAACCGCTCTCAACCCCTTCATTACTCAAAATACTTCCTAACATTCTTTGCCTGGATCACTGGCCAAATTTTCAAAGCCCCCACTAATTTCACACCTCATACAGCACCGCTGATGGTAACACAAATTTATTCAAACATCGTATCTTAATCTTTCTGTGATTAATAAATCGCCCTACCCTTTCCCATAATTTCTTCTCAGACCAAGTCTCAAAAGCTCTCATTTCCTTTCTCACTTACTCTATGTATCTATCTCTCTCTTCATCCCTCCCCTTACCCAAATCAATCCCTAAATATCTAAAAATCTTACTTCATCCAATACTGTACACCCCCTACTCTTAACCTCTGTAACCCCTCTCAGCCTCCTCTCTTTCCTCCTCCTCAAAACAGCTAAGCACTTTACTTCACCATTGGATTTATTTTAAGGCCCCTTTTTCCACAACATTTCTTCAGTCAAACTCCCTCACCAAAATACCTCTAAGCCCTTCCGCGGTTCTTGCGGCACCTAGGGGTCAAGTTATCGTCCGCAAACAGTACTCATGTTCACTTCCTCTTCTATCGATTCCCATCATCAAATTTCCACCCCCTCCCTCCCTCACCATTCTTCTCAAGACATCTCCATAAACAAATTGAATACCCACGGCGACATTACACACCCCTACCTCAATCCTCTCACCACCCCAAACATCCACTTCCCACTTTCAGCCCCCCCCTTCTCCCCCTCCCCTAAACACTCTTCACACACATTGCTACCTATTCCTATAAAGCCCTAAATACCTTTCCTATATATTTACGACCCCACTCCATTTTTCCTCCAAACACCCTCCAACAATATCCCCCCTCTTCACTCTATCATAAGCTTTCTCTAATAAAAAACACCCATACACTTTCCCTTCCTCTCTATATACTTTTTCTCACCACAAGTCATCTTTAAGTCAACACTGGTCCACCACATCCTCTTCCCTCCTATAATATCCGCTTTGTTCTCCCCCATTTCTTCACCCTCCTTAACCCTCACTCTCTCAATCAGTATTCTCTCCATACACTTCCCATACATATCTCATTAAAACAATATACCCTCTATATTCTCCAACATGTCCTCATCCTATCTACACCCACTTTCCCGCTTATCAGGGGGACCAAACATACCATTCCTCCCATCCGTGTGTAACCTGATCACATCCTTCCAACATATAGTTATATAACCTATACAGCCTATATATATATATATAATATATAAATAATATATTATTATATAATATATATATAATACATTTAATATAATATTATATAACATATTAGTATAGATATATATATATATATAGATATATATAATATGATATATATATTAATATATATATAAAATATAAATATATATTATATTATATATATAACTATATATATTAAGTTTCTATATATATATATAATATTATATCTATATATATATATATATAATATAATATATATATATATATATAATATATAATAATATATATATATATAATTTAATATACACATATATATAATATAAATTAATATATATATATATGAATATATTATATAATATATATTAATATAATATAATATATAATAATATAATATGAATTATATATAAATATATAATATATATTATATATATATATATATATATATATAAGAATATTAATAATATATAATATAATATATATATAAATATATAAATATATATATATAATATATATAATATATATTAAATAATATTAATATTTAATAAATATATATATATTATATATATATATTAGTATACATATAAATATATATATATATATATATATATATTATATTAATTAACTAAATATAATATATATATATTATATAATAATATAAATATATATATATATTATATTTAATATCTATATTATATATATAATATATATATATAATATATATATATAATATATATTAATATATATTATATATAAATAATACATATTATGTATATATATATAATATAATATTATAAAATATAAATATATTAATATATATATATATATATTATATATATATAATATATATATATAATATATATAATATAATATATATAATATATATAAATATAATAATATAAATATATATATATATATATATATATATATATATAATTAATATATATATATATATATAATAAATATATATATAGTATTATAAATAATATATATATATATATATATAATATATATTAATTATTAATATATATATAGAATAAAATGTGATATGAACGTTTGACTTGATTTAATATGTGTAACTTACTGCATATAATTTTTTCATACATATAAGAGTTAACATGAGAAATATATAATTATAGTAAGATGAATACTCATTCAATATGTTAATTATATTTATTTGTATAATGTTGTTGCATATTTTTTGAGTATTAATTCAATAATTAGTAGTAAGTCGAGTGATTATAGAATATTATATAGTTCTAATATATTTTGCGTATTATTCATTAATTTAGAAAATATAAAAAAAACTATGTATTAAAAACATAATTAAATAAATTAGTGTTTATATATAAATATGTTGTAAAGAACGTGTGTTGTAAATATAATAATTAAAATGTCTCGTATATACTACATAATTTTTATTATTAAATCCCTTTGAAAAACACGACAAATAAACAAATTATAAATTGATAATTTTATTTGATATTTAATAAAGGATTAATACAAGACTGTGCTCTTATATTCATTCAAGCTTGAAAAAAAATTCTAATAAATTATCTTTAATTAATATGCAACATTTTCATTATCCTTTTTATTTATCATATACTTTATAATATTGAATTTGTAAATGAAACCATTTTTAAAACATTATACATTTACAATTATTACCCATTCAATTTGTTATCTGTTATTTAGATAATATACAACTATTCCTTTAAAACGAAAAACAAATTCTATATGAATTTGCATCACAGTAATGTTGTTGCTACAGTATAATTAAAAGTAAGTTTCATTAAATTATTACCAATAGAGAGCAATTAAATAAAGAACGAACGAAGAAAAGAAGAGGCAACGACCTGAATCCTAATTGATAGCACAGTTGGAGGTTCTTCCTCATCCACATTCTTATACTTGTACTGAGCGTCTTTCTAAATTATAGAACTACACCAAGTCCTGTATCACTAATAAACAGTACTTCTATAATTAAGGAAGAAGGAAATAATATTGATCAATAAAATTATTCTTGAGGTCTGATATTATTACCTTTGAGAGTCAATGAACTTTGGTAATTGCAGTTGGCGCGTATATTTAACGCTATTATTGCAGAAAGTTGTATATATATATATATATATATTAAATATATATATGATAATATATATATAATAGTATAAATATAATATAGTATATATATAAGATATATATGTGGACAACCTAACATACGCACCGCACATTAAAGTTTATGTGAAACTATCAAGTGTCAATTGCTTGACGTGCTTGGCCTATTACGTAATCATCGTCAAGCCTTAAAATATTTGAAATATTGGGTGCATCTCAATCCCTTTTACTTCTCCACGATACCTAATATACGATCCAAATTTGCACTAATGTCTGCGTATGTAATATGGCTCAGTATCTTGCCCAACTCTTCTACATCTGTTAGATAAATTCTTCACGAAATGAGGTGATTTATCGTTCTCTCGCGAAGGCAATGCCGATTGTCCACAGTTTGTGAGTCTAAAAGTGAATCTGTTATTTTAATGCCTCGTCTCTAAATCATCGTCTTAACGATGGAAATACATCATAAGCTACAAGTCTATCATTGTTACTTTATCAAACCCAATAACACCAATTGCCATATCGCAATCTGTTATCAACAACTATCTATTCATTGATGTCCCAACTGGACCCCATCGCTTGCTTAGTTTTCATATTATACCCATGAGCACCTTCATAAAAGCTATCCCGCATCTGTGTGATCCTATTACCTACTATCAATAGGAAATTTTTTACTCTTCTTCAGGTAAATAAAATATATTATAATAAGTTATTTTTTTATTTTTTAGTTTTGATACAAAAGAGATCTTGTAGTTCTATATATAATATATAACTGTAAATAGAGTTCCGTCATCTCAAAAATGTTTTTTATTTTTTTTTGTGACTATTTAAGAATTAAATATGAACCGGGACCCCAAAAAATGGAGTTGAACAATCAATCACAATGTGGGCCTCCTCCCTATTGAACTAGGTGATGGGTCCTTATGTATCGTAAAAACTATTATTATAAAATTTAATTATATATATAATATATACTTTATATATATAATATATAAATAATTATATATATATATAAATATATATATATATTAATATATATAAATATAATATATATATATAATATATAATATTATATATAATAATATACAATTAAAATAATTAAAAATATAATATTCACATATACATATATAATTAGTGTCAATCATATTAAAGGCAATCTAAAATATGCTGATAGATTGTAAGGAGGCATAAATAGCTTTGAAAGGGAGTAATTCTCATAGATTATGCTAATATTTTACACAGAGAATCTCCTAATACTGAATGAGTATTGATTACAAATTCTTCATTACACAAACCAATATACTGTGATCTACTACAGCAACCCCTTTTATTGAGTGCCTTCATTTTTATATACATTATTATTATATATTATTAATTATTATTATTATAATATTATATTATGTATTATTATTATTACTTGAATAATATTTTAATTATTACTTATATATTATATTATTATTAATTTAATTATTATTATTTTTAATGTATTTATAATATTATTATTAATTATTTATAATATCGTTATTATTATTGTTATTTTGAGTGTTACCAATATTTACAGTGTACGACATATGATTACGCATGTACTTAATTATTATTATTATATTAAGTATTATTTATAAATTATTATTATTTATATTAATTATTATTATTTATTATTATATATATTAATTATTAATTAATTATTATATTATTATAATATTATTATTATTATTATTTTATTATTAATTATTATTATTATTTATTATATTATTATTTATTATTAATAATTATTATTATAGTATTATTATAATAAATAAAAATGTTACTGATTAAATCATTATTATATTAACTTATTATATTATTATTATTATTATTATTATTATTATTATTATATTAATTATATTTATTATTATAATTAATAATTATATTATTAATATTATAATATAATTATATATGATTATTATATATATTATTTATTATTATATAATATTTATTAATTATTATATTTATATCTATTATATTAATTAATTATTATAATATTAATTATTATTATTATTATTTAATATTATATTATTCATTATTATTAAATGTATTATTATTATTATTATTATTATATATATATATTATTATTATTATATTTGATTATTATTATTATTATTTTATATTAAATATATATATTATATATATATATATTATATATATATATAATAATATAATATTATATATATAATATATATATATATATGATAACATATATTATTAATATATATATATTATATATATATTATAATATATATATATATATATATATATATAATATTAAATATATATATATATATTATAATTAATAATAATGTATATATATTATATTAATATAATAAATATTATATAATATAAAATTATAATATAATATATAATATATAATAATAATATATATATATAGTATATAATATATATAAATATGTATATATAATAGTATATGCTAATATAGTATAATATATATTGATATATGCATGTGGTTGTGCGCATGAGGGTGTCTATGTTTGTGATTTACTTGAGTGGGATGGAGCAATAATAGGATTCAATACAATACCGACAAATGTGTGAAAGGGTCAAGAGTAAGACATCCTTTGTTTTTGTCTTTAAATGAGATATAGTTATTTGATAATTCTATATTATAAATTTTTTGTATATTTTTATAAAAGCTTTAAAATTGTATAACATAATATTGTATTGACTAATAGCACAAAACATAAAAAGTAATTGAAGGAAAATACACACAACACAACAAATATATCTGAAATAAACATAGAAAGGAAACAAAGACAACAAAAACCAGGAAAGAGATGCTCCCTAAAATTTCTTGTTTTTACTAAAAAAAAAAAAAAAAAAAAAAAAAAAAAAAAAAAAAAAATAAAAAGGAACAAAAAAGTCAAAAACTTTCCCTTTTCCCAATACGAGACGACTTTGATATGAATACTTAGCGATATAAATAAGCAGCTTTTTTGTTTGAAACATCCTTTACCGTAGAGTAAAAGCAATGGGCCTAAGAAAGACCTCTCTATAAAAAGTGTTTTAAACTATATTTGCACTCAATGTAGAAAATAATATTAATAACTTTATAATATTTCGATAGGTATTACAATATGTATCTAATATTGAAATCTTATATTATGATACTTTGTTGTTTATGTGAATGCAATATAATAACATTTTGAATGTTGTTATTGTGTAGTTCCATAGTTTTATTATTTAGTTAATTTCTTTACAAATAAGCTTTGAAATAGTATTGTTCCGTATTTTATTAAACACTGGCAAGCCTTCAAATTTGAATACACTCATCTCTATCTTTTTCCTTAAATACAGTGGCAGTGCTGAAGTGAACTGCATTACACCATCCATATTAAAAATTGTTATCTAATAACTGGTAAAAACATGTACACATTTTAATTAATCAAAAAGAATGGTCATAACTTATATTAATGTTATGCATGTACTACAGATGTTATGAAATAATTATACACAACAATATATATTCATATTATATATATTATACTAATTATAATATTATATGTATATAATATATATATATGGATATATATAATATCTATAAATAGTATTTAACAAGCGAGATCATAACCTTGGGTATAATGTATATTATCACACTCATAAGTTAACTATATAGTATATATAATATATATATATCACTGTAATACCCCTACCCATATTTTCCCCCATGCGGTATTGGATCCTGGGCCCTAGCAGAGGAGCGATAGCAAGTGTCTTGACCACTACGTCATCGACGAGACAAATGAGAACGAAAGCCCGAGAATACTTCTACTGTCCATAGCAGAGCATGACACGTGTTCTCCCGCTCTCACTTGGGCTTAGGGCCCAAACAGGGTACCGGTGCGCATGGTGAATAATAATACCAAGAACCGGGGGTCAATATGTACAAGTGGTTCTTCTTTTGTCTCGTCGTGGCGTAGTGGTTCAAACACTTTGCATCGCTCATCTACTAAGGGTCCAGGATGAATCCGCACAGGTGAAAATAGTCAGAGGTTGTATTTACAAATAAAAATTTAAACTGCAGGTATTGCATTTGTTATGTACATATTG
>JABUQX010048113.1:27500-38039 GCA_015478945.1 Trachelipus rathkii
TTAATATATATATATATTATAACTATTATAATATATATATATATAATATATATATATATATATATATATATATATATATATAGATATTATATACGGTATATATATAATACGGTATATATATATATATATATAATTATAATGATAAATATAATTATAATATAATATATATAAATATTACTATATATAATATATTATATATATATATAGTATATATATATTATATATAATAATATATACTATATATAATATATATATATAATATATATATAATACTATATATAATAATATATATATATATTATATTTACTTATAGAGGTGAAATAAATATAAAAAATATGGGAAAATTCGCATTGAATATTGAAATATTATAATTTATTATATTTTGTCATTTTGACTAATATTTTACTTACTCAATACAGTATTTATAAAACTTTGCGATATGTAAAATATACATTACGATTTACAAGGCTATTGACACCTGAAAGGAAAATATCAGACCAAGAATAATTTAATGATCAATACTTACTTCATCCTTAATTATGAAATCTGTTTAATTAGTAGAAGGACTTGTCTTGTAGTCTATATTTAGAAAGCGTCGAAGAATGGATGAGAAGAACTCCAACTGCTTAATTAAGGATTCGGTCGTTGCCTCTTCTTTCTTGTTCGGTTCTTTTTATTGTCTCTCTATTGAAATAATTAAGCTCATTTAATTACTGCAACGCATACTGTGCAATTATGCATAGAATTTGCTTTCCGTTTCTAAGAAATAGGCAAAATAACAGATAACAAATTGAATGGGTAATAATTGTAAATGTAATGAATTATTATGCATACAATTAATAATTATAAGTAATATGAATAATTATGCATATAAAATTGTTTTGAATCTTTTAGAAATTAAAATAATTATAATAGCCAATTGAGTTGCAACTTAACTGAATATAAAGAGCACAGTTGTATTAATCACTTTATTAAAAATATACAACTAAAATTCTCAAATTTATAATTTGTTTTTTGTAATGTTTTCAAAAAGGGTATTTAATAATAATTATGAGTAATACGTAGACATTTATTATTTACTACACATGTTCTTTAAAACATATCTAAAACATATTTTTTAAATGTTTTAAAACATCTTTCAAACAATTTTCTAAAACTAATTAAATTAATGCTAAATATACATAACAATTTATAATTACGTCGGAATATAATATTGAAATTAATTAATTTAAAAAAATGCAACATTACACAATAAAAAATAATTAACATATGAATGAGTAATATTACTATAATTAATTCATGTTAACAATATTATGAAAATTAATGAGCAAGTTCACAATATTAAATGACTGAAAACGTTCATACACTATATTGATACTATATATATATATATATATATATAATATATATATAATATATATTATATAATATATATTAATATATAATATATATGATATTATATATATATATATATATGAATAATAAATATAAGATATATAATAATATATATATAAATATATTTTCAAATATAGATATTCACTTGAAATGTAATATATATAGTAATAATAATATATATACTATATATATATTAAAATTATATATATATAAGTATAAAATATATTATATATAGTAATATATAATATAATAATAATATATATATTATAATAACTATATAATATACTATATAATAATTAATATATTATATATATATTATAAATATATATATATATGATATATAAATAATATATATATATAAATATAATATATATTAATATAATAATATATAATATATTTAATAATATATGATTATATTGAAAGTTAGAAATATTTCCGATTTTTATCTATAACCGTAGAAGAACCTGCAATTAAATTTGTTTTGTAAATACCCCCTGATATTTTCACCATGATGGGATTCGATCCTGAACCCTAGCAGATGAGCGTGCAAGTGTTTGACCACTACGCCACGACGAGACAAAAGAACAACCGAATACATCTACTGTCCAAGCAGAGCAATACTACGTGTTCTTCCCGCTCGACTCGGCGTAGGCAAACAGGGTAACCGCACAAAGTGAATGATAAAAGGATTAATATGTGCATAAGAAATTCATAACCTGCAGTTAAATGTTTTATTTGTAAATACCTGATATTTCACCATGCTGTGGATTCATCCTGTGACCCTAGTAGATTGAGCGTGCAAGTGGTTTGACCACCTACGCCACGACCGAGACAAAAGAAGAAAACCCGAGAATAATTGACCCCGTCTTGGTATTATTATTTCACCATGCGCGGTCCTGTTTTTGGCCCTACGCCCGAGTGCAAGCGGGAAGAACACGTAGTAATGCTCTGCTTGGACAGTAGAAGTATTCTCGGGTTTTCTTTTGCTCGTCGTGACGTAGGGGTCAAACACTTGCACGCTCAGTCTGCTTAGGGTCCAGGATCGAATACCAGCATGGTGAAAATATATATATATATTACATAATATATATATATATATATATATATAATATAATATATATATATATAATATATTATATATATATATTATATATATATATATATATATATATATATATATATATATATATATATATATATGAAAAAGCTGTAGTGTATATTATTTCAAATAATACATGTGTACATGCATAACATTAATATAAGTAATGCACCATTATTTTGTTATTAATACATGTGTAATGTTATTACAGTTAGTACATTAATATGATGTTAATGCAATAAATTCATAAGTAAATACTAGTTTTATTAATACATTTAAAATATATGAATTCATAGTTTTAATGCTAGAAGTATTAACATTACAAGAACATACTTTATAAATACATTAAAAACGTAAATTAACTAATAATAAAACTATAATACAAATACAATCAATGTTTATATATTCATTCACTAACACAAGTAATATATAAAAATTCAATATTAATACAATTAATACATGAATATATAAAGTTAAGTATTTTATTTTAAGAGGCAAATATAAGTTAAATACACTTTTATAAAGTCTCTTAGGCCCATTGCTTTTATGTACTTAAAGGAAATGTTCAAACAAAAAAGCTCTTTTATATCCTAAGTATCAAATAAAGCATGACTGATTGGAAAAGGGAAAGCTTTGATTTTTGTTCCTTTTTTTTTTTTTTTTTTTTTTTTTTTTTTTTTTTTTTTTTTTGTAAAAACAAGAAATTTTTAGGGAGCATCTCTTTTTTGTTTCTTGTTTTTTTTTTTTTTTTTTTTTTTTTGTTTTTTTTTCCTTCAATTTACTTTTTTTTCATAAGTCAAAACAAATTATGATTTACTATTAAAGCTTTGAATAAAAATAAAAAAAAATTTTATATTGAATTATAAAATTATATTTTTAAAACAAAAAAACAAAGGAATGTCTTACTCTGACCTTCCTACACATTCGTGTTTGTTTGAATCTATTTGCACATACACCATCCCACTCAAGTAATCACAAACATAGACACACTCATGCGCCAAACAATGCATTATATATATATATAATATATTTTTATATATATATATATTATATATAATATAAGATATATATATATAATATATATAAAATATATAAAATTATAATATATATAATATAATAGGCCTATATAGTATATATATGCATATATTAATATATATATATATATATATATATAATATAATATATAATATATATTATATATATATAATATATAATATATAGTATTATATATATATATATATATATAGAGTACTAAATAATGAATTGATCATAGTATAACTACTATTGTAAGACACATATATAATATAATAGATATATAAATATTAAAATATATAAAGAATAATAAAAATAATAATAAGTAATAAAAAAAATAATCATAATAATAATAATAATAATAATTAATAATAATAAAATAATAAATAATTAATAATTAAAATAATAATAATAATTTAATATAATAAATTAATAATAAATTAATAATAATAATAAAATATAATAATAATAATAATAATAATAATATAATAATAATAATGATAATATAATAATAATTTATAATTATAATAATAATAATAATTAATTATAATTATAATAATAAATAATATATAAAATAATAAGAATAATAACTAATATATATAATAATAATAAATAATAATAATAAAATAAGTAATAATAATAGAAAGAATAATTTCTTTTAATAATTAAAAGTATTAATAATAATAATAATAATAATAATAATAAATAATAATATAATAATAAAATAAAAATAATATAATAAATAATAATATAATAATAATAATAAAATAAAATATAATAATAAATAATAATAATAATAATAATAATAAAATAAAATAAAATAATATAATAATAAATAATATACAATAACTGAACAATATAAAATGATAACATATAATAACAAATAATATAACGATTAATAATAATAATAATAATATTAATAAAATAATAATAATAATAATAATAATAATAATAATAATAATAATGAATAATAAAATAATAATATAATAATAAATAATAATAATAATAATAATAATAATATATAAAATAAAAAATAATAATAGTAATAACACAATAAGGCACCAAAAGGTTGCTGTTATGGTCAACAGTGGTTGTGTAATTCGAAAGAATACTTGAATCAAATTACCTCTCAGTAATTAGAGTATTCTGTGTAAATAATATTAGCATAATTCATAATGAGAATTACGCCCTTTCAAGATTTGCCTCTTACGACTCTATCCAGCATGGAATTTTTGATGCAAAAATTTGTTTGACTTGGTATGGATGGAATGAATATATTAATTTTAATTATATATATTATAATATATTAAATATATATAATATATATATATATTATATAATATATAATATAATATATAATATATTATAATTATATATAATATATAATATATATATATATTATATTTTATATGTTTGCTTAGTTGAGGAATGAGGGATTGTGAGATGAGTGATTGGGGGAATGTCAACTCCATTTTTGGTCCGGGCTCGAATTTATTTTTAATATACGTCACAAAAAAAAAAAAAAAACATTTGGATGAGGGATGCAATATTCAGTTATATATATAAGTAACTACAAGATTTTTTTTGTATCAACCCGACTCGAGTATTAGCCAGTGTGATTAATATAAATGATTTATTCCTTCGAAAGTAAGAAGAAAATAGTTCCACTATTGAAAGTGGTAGGATTCCACAAGATGCGGATAGCTTTATGAAGGTGCTATGGGCAAATAAAATATGAAAACTAAGACAGCGAAGGGGTCCAGTGGGACAATCAGATGAAGATGGTTGTGAACAGATTGCGGATATGGCAATGGGGGTAATTGGGTTTGAAGCACTAAATGATAACTTTGTGCTTATGATTAATGTCCATCTAGAAGAGAAGAGAGAGTGGCATAAAATCAGATTCAACTTTAGACTCACAACGGTGGACAATCGGAATGCTTCTGCGGAGATACGAATCACCTCATTTCGGAAGGGATCTAACAGATGTAGAAGAGTTGGGCAAGACTGGCCATATACTACGCAGACATAGTGCAAATTTGATCGTATTATGGTTATGTGGAGAAGTAAAAGGGACTTGAGATAAGCACCCAATATTTCAATATTTTAAGGTGAGATGACGTAATAGGCCCAATGGCACGCGATGTACATGTCTGTTTCAAACTTTAATGTGCGGTGCGTATGTTAGGGTGCCATATATATATTAAATTATATATATATTAGTATATTATATATAATATATATATAGTATTTATGTATATATAATATAAATAAAACTTGCAATAATACGTAAATATACGCCACGATTTACAAGGCTATTGACACCTGAAAGGAAAATATCAGACCAAGAATAATTTAATGATCAATACTTACTTCCTTCTTCCCTAATTATGAAAGCTGTTTAATTAGTGAAAGGACTTGTCTTGTAGTCTATATTTAGAAAGCGTCGAAGAATGGATGAGAAGAACTCCCAAGATGCTTATTGAAATATTCGGTCGTTGCCTCTTCTTTCTTGTTCGGTTCTTTTTATTGTCTCTCTATTGAAATAATTAAGCTTACTTAATTACTGCAACACATAATGTGCAATTATTCATAGAATTTGTTTTCCGTTTTAAAGAAATAGGCGAAATAACAGATAACAAATTGAATGGGTAATAATTGTAAATGTAATGAATAATTATGCATACAATTAATAATTATAAGTAATTATGCATAAAAAATTGTTTTGAATCTCTTAGAAATTAAAATAATTTTAATAGACAATTGAGTTGCAACTTAACTGAATATAAAGAGCACAGTTGTATTAATCACTTTATTAAAAATATACAATTAAAATTATCAAATTTATAATTTGTTTTTTGTAGTGTTTTCAAAAGGGTATTTAATAAAAATTATGAGTAATACGAAGACATTTATTATTTACAACACATGTTCTTTAAAACATATTTAAAACATATTTATTTAAATATGTTTTAAAACATCTTTCAAACAATTTTCTAAAATTAATAAAATAAATACGCAAATATACAATACCAAATACATTATAATCACCGTATAATATTGAATTATTAACTCAAAAAAATGCAACAATTTACAATAAAAATATAATTAACATATGAATGAGTATTATTACTATAATTAATTCATGTTAACAATATTATGAAAATTAATGAGTAAGTTCTCAATATTAAATCAACATATGCGTTCATACACTAATTAGTTAAATACAATATATATATATATATATAATAATATATTATATTTTTCTTACCTTTATTTTCTTATGAAGGGGAACACCTTTTTTGTGTGCGAGCATGAAAAATGAAAAGAAATTGAAAATCCTCTTAATATGGGTACACCAAGCATATATATATATAAATATATATATATATATATATATAAATATAGATATATATATATATATATATAAGAATAAAATATCATCCTACACCCGAGATATCAAATATATAATAATAAATAACTATAATATATGTTATATATATATATATAAAATATAAGTATATATATATAACTAATAATATATATATATATCAAATATGTATAATATATATGATTTATATATATTTTAATATATATATATAATATATATTAGTATATATATAGTTATATAATATATATATACTTATATATATATTAATATATATATATATAATATATAATCTCTCCAAACTCCGCAATATTTATATATAAATAATATGGTAAGTATGTATAATATTAATATTATATATAATATATAGTATAGATATTAATATATGTATATAATAGAATATAGTAGTAGTATACTATATATATAATACTATATAATATATATATATATATAATATATAAAGATATTATTATATATAATATAAATATATATATATATATATATATTAATATAATTATAAATATAATATATATATATATATAATATATATATTATATATATATATATATATCTAATATATGTAATAATATATATAAATGTATATATATATATAATATATATAATAAATATATATATATATATATATATATAGGCCTGAATAGGTTAATAATTATGATGTTGGAGAGTGGAGGACCACAGGATGGGAGGATGGTTTGTTTGGTCCCTGTAATAAGGGAAGGGATAGTGGAAGGGAATATAGAGTTGTCTTTTAAGTGTGTAGGAAGTGTATGGGAGAATACCTGATTGAAGAAGTGAGAGGTTTAACCGGAGGGGAGAATGGGGTGAAGAACAAGGAGGATTAGGGAGGGAAGAGGGTGTGTGGACCAAGAGTGTTACACTAAAAGAATGGCTTGTGGAGAAAGTATAGAGAGGAAGGGAAAGTGTAGGGTGTTGTTTAGATTTAGAGAAAGCATAGATAGAGTGAAGAGGGGGGAGATTGTGGAGGTGTTGGAGAAAATGGAGTGGGGTAAATTAGGTAAAGGTATTAGGGCCTCTTATAGGAATAGTAGAATGTGTGTGAAGAGTGTTAGGAGGGGAAAAGTGAGATGTTTTGGGGTGGCGTGAGAGGATTGAGGTAGGGTGGTGGTAATGCGCCGTGGCTATTCATTTGTTATGGAGAGTGTTTGCAGAGGAGTGGTGAGGGGAGGGGGGGGTGGAATTGATGAAGGGAATGATAGAAGGGAAGTGAACATGATACTGTTTTGCGGACGATAACGCCCCTAGGCGGAGAACGCGGAAGCGCTGAGTATTTGGTGGGAGTTTGAGAAGAATGGTGGACAAAGGGGCTTAGAAGATAAATCCAGGTAAGAGTAAAGTGTTAATGTTTGGAAGGAAAGAGAGGAGTGGGGAGATCGAGGCTCTGATGCCGTCAGTAACTGTCGAAGAAAGATTTTAGATATTTAGGGATGTGACTTGGTAAGGGGGAGATAGAGAGAGAAGTGATCTAGACAAGAGAGTAGATGAAAAAGAAATTCAGTAGTAGAGAGATCCTGAGAGAGAGAGTATAAGGGAAAGATGGGGATTTATCAAACAGAAATAAGAATAAGTAATGTTTTGAAAAAATTTGTGTACAGCGGTGTTGTATGGTGTGAAACGTGGGGGGTTGAATGCCAGGTCCAGGAAGAAGTTGAAGTATTTGAGATGAAGGGTTGAGAGCGGTTTGTGGGTTAGCAGAAGGGAGAGGATTAGGAATAGGGTGGTGAGGAGAGATGTGATTGGAGGAATGGGTTGGTGGGAAGAGCGGAGAAGGGAATGTTAAGATGGTATGGGCATAGGGAGAATGGAGGAACAGAGAGTGGTTAGGAGAGTTTGGGAGGCGGAGGGGATAGGAAGGAGAGAAAGGGGGAGACCAAGAAGGAGGTGGATGGATGGAATAAAGGAGATGCTGGAGGAGGGAGGGATGAGAGAGGAAGAGGGTTGGGGTGTTGGCGAGAGATAGAAGTGGGTGGAGGAGGTGGGTGGAGTGCGAGTATGAAGGGGAAGGTGAATGAGAGAGGGCTGTTACGTACCACTACCCCAGCTCAGCGGCGATGAAAGTGTAGTAAAATAAAATAAATAAATAACAAAATGAAAGACATAGACAGTCAAATAGACAAGCAAAGGCCGAGATACTATACAACCTATTTATGCGAACCATAGATATATATATAAGAGTCTATAATATATATATATATTTAATATATATATGTATATTAATTACTTTATTAATATTATTTTAAATAATACAGGTTTCACAACAAATATAAATTGTAATACCTACCATTATTTTACATTAATAAATGAATAGTGTAATGTTTTATTACAGTTTAGTTAACATTAATGCAATAAATACATAAGTAAATACTAGTTTTATTAATACAATTAAAATATATGAATTCATAGTTTTAATGCTAGAAGTATTAACATTACAAGAACATACTTTATAAATACATTAAAAACGTAAATTAACTAATAAAAAACTATAATACAAATACAATCAATGTGTATGTATCATACACAAAACAAGTACAATAAAATTTCAATATTAAATACAGATTAATGACTATGAATTATATAATGATGTTAAGTAGTTTTATTTCAAGATGGCAATTTAGTAAAATGACACTGTTTGATAAAGTTTTTTGTTTAGATTCTCCATTGCTTGTGTATGGATGCTTAAAGTGAAATGTCAACAAGAAAAGCCTTTTTCTTATATGCCTAAGTATCAAATAAAGCATGACTGATTGGAAAAGGGAAAGCTTTGATTTTTGTTCCATTTTTTTCATTTTTTTTCTCTCCTTTTTTTTCTTTTTTTTTTCTTAGAAAAACATGAAATTTTTAGGAAGTATCTCTTTCCTGCTTTCGTTTCTTGTTTTTTTTGTTATTTCAACATATTGTTGTTTTTTTTTATTTTCCTTCAATATGCTTTTTTTCAAAGTCAAAACAAATTATGATTTACAATTCAAAGCTTGATAAAAATAAAAAAATTTTTATATTGAATTATAAAGATTATTATTTTTTTTTTAAAAATGAAAACAAAGGACATCTGACCCTTCTCATATTCGTGTTTGTTTGAAGCTAGGTGCACATACACCATCCCACTTAAATACGCACAAACATAGACACACTCATGCGCACAAACACACACACAACACACACACACACAACACACAAATATATATATTATATAATAAAATTATTTAATATAATATATATATCATATATAAATACATAGTAATACGAAACGATATTACAGTTGTAATGAACATAATAATATAATTCACACTAATGGCTAGATAAATTATATAATAAATCTCAAATGACAAAAGAGGAGATAGCAGTGGAAATGCTATAACGCTTAAATTAGATAAAATAAAATAAAATAATAATAATAAAATAAATAAATAAATACAAATAAGTCCAATATAAACAATTAGTAAATAGTATACAGATTCAATAACTAACAAAACAATACACACAACAATAACCATACTAACAATAACAATACCAATAAAATAACATATCATAACAATAAAATTATAATAAATTATATAAATAAGTCAGCTCAAATAATAATAGTAAGTAA
>JABUQX010048114.1:0-22832 GCA_015478945.1 Trachelipus rathkii
TCAATCCCAGAGAAGCGTTATTCTCTTACCTTCTCATAATATGTTCTTTCTTTACATCTATGTAATTGCGATTATTATGCAATATTTAAACATCTAAAAAATATAAAGAACGAGAAATAGGACAGCTCGGACACCTGGTTGATGTCGCCTTGCGGAACTCGTTGCTTTATAACTGTTTCTTGAATCCAACTCTTTTGGGTTGGAGGATGGCTCAGTTACTGCCTTCTCTGGGATTGTCCTCACGCGCAACATTCGGTGGTTCAATCCCAGAAAGGCAGCTTAACTCTTACCTCCTCCATTATATATATATATATATATATAATAATAATATATTATTATATATATATATATTATATATATATAATATATATAATATTATATTATACATTAATGTTCATAATATTTATCTTAAACCCTATTTTATTTATTGCCACTCTTTAATTAAAACTAAACACCAATTTTGATTGTTTTAAAAATTTAATATATTTATATATTTTTTTCCTTTTATATTTATAATCTTATTATTTTCTATTGTTTATATTTATATATTTTATATTAATTTTTGGAGGTATCTTAAAGTAATAATAAATTATAAAATATTAATACATAATAATAATAATAATATAATAATTTATAAATAATAATAATAATAATATAATAATAATAAATAATATAATAATATAATAATAATAATTAATATAAAAATAATAATAAATATAATAATAATAATAATAATAATAATAATAAAATAATAATAATAGTAATCATAATAACAAACAATAATAATAATACATAATAGATAAAAATAATAATATATATAATATAATAATAATAAAAATAATAATAATATTAATAATAATAATAATAATAATAATAATAATAATAATAATAAATAATAATAAAATTAATAATAATAATATAATAATACTAATCATAATAATAATAATAATAATTAATAATAATAATAATAATTAATAATAATAATAATAATAATTAATAATAATAATAATAATAATAATAATAATAATAATAATAATAATAATAATAATAATAATAATAATAATAATAATTATACCATTAAATATAAATATGATAAATAAAAAATAAAAATGGAAATGAAAAATGAAAATTGAACAAGATGAAAATGAAAATGAAAATAATAATAATAAAAATAATAATATAATAATAAAATAATAATAATAATAATAAATAATAATAATATAAAACAATAATAAATAATATAATAATAATAATAATAAAGATTTCTTAAAATGATAATAATAAATTTTGAATTAATTAAAATAAATCATAAAAATAATATAATAATAATAATAAATAATTAATAATAATAATTAATAATAATAATATAATAATAATAATAATAATAATAATAATACAAATAATAAAATATAATAATAATAAAATAATAATATAATAATATGTAATAATAATAATTATAATAATTTGATTTTGCGCTTTTCCTTATATACAAATACTGGGGCAACATTGCACGGAAAATCACCGTTCAAGCTTTTGCACGTTGGAAAGTCAATTCGTGGATTTCAGATAAATTTTACGAAATCGATGTTAGAGGCTTCAAAAAAACAACAACCACTATTGGTTGAGGATTATTATAATCCCAGAAATTTTACTCAATTTTATAAAGTGCCCTTAATCAGGATATTCGAATTAATTTACCGATAAACTATATATGATGCCATTGGAAAATTTCGATTTAATATATTGCAGTGAACAAATTTACTTATTAGATTATCCATAAAAATCGGTCTATTTCTTCTTTAATTTTTTGTTTAAATATTTTTGATGAAAAATTTAATATAGTAAAATTTTATTATTTTAGAGTAAATTAAATTATTTTAAACTCATTTATTATTTAAATGCCTAATATTTAGGATAAACTTAATTGTTTATAACTGAAACAATTATTTGATGAAAATTTAATGCTTTTTGATAAAAAGTTTGTTCCATTTTAAACAGTTAGAAATTTATTAAAATTTTAAAGCTATTATTAATTTTATATGAATTTTTAAATTTATTTTAACAATTAAAGAAATTCGTTTAAAACTAAAAAATCCTACATCGAAGGATGTAAAAAAAAATTCATTTAATTTTCATTATACTATATATATATAATAATATATATTATATATACTATAGAGTATATATAGCTATAAGATACACCCTACATACTATAGCATATTATATTTGAATTAAGATATTCTTTAAAGAAATATATATATTATATATATATATAAAATATATAACTATATAATATATAATATATATATATATATATATATATCATATATATAATATATATATATATATATCTATATTATATATATATATATTATATATATATATATATATATTAATTATAATATTATATAATTTATACTATATATATATTCTCTTTTTATCTTCCTTCTGTTTTCCCAAGAATGAGTAAGGTGCGTAACGAGCATCGGAAAAGCAAAAGCAGTAGCCAAGAACATGACATAATCCGAAAAGAAAGCCCAGCCTTACCCGCCCCCTCCTCAGTACCATTAATTTGTGGGAGAACTCATCGCAGTCAGAAAATCCACCCTAAAGCTGCATGGGACCCCGATGGACCCTCACTATGGTAGATCGTCACTGTAAGGGTTCATCCCTGGCCCTAGGTGGGCCACACCATACCCCCTCACAATCCCCCTCCATTCACTCTGTCTATAACACCTTTCTTCTCGCCTCTACCAAACTCACATTTCTCTCTTCAAACATTCGTTTAACTGACTCAATCCACTTTCTTCGGTTCCCAGCCTGTCGGTTCCCACCACTCGCCACTAACATCCGCTTAACCAAACCGACTATCATTCATCCTTTCCATATGACAAACCCATCTCAACATACTTTCATTTCATTTCTCCATTTACCCCTTTTACTTTCACAACCACCACCTACTCTCTAATCACGTTCCATTCTCACTTATCAATTCCTTCTCACACCTAGCACCACCCCTAAGATTGCCCATCTGAACACATCTGAACTGTTAGAATCTATACTTTCATTATTCGCAGAACCATAGTTCTCACTACTATACATAACACAGTAACAACAACCCTCATGTAAGAAAACCTAGCACACTCAAGACTTAGTCCACTTTACATTCACCAACGATTTAATTGCACCAGCCACCTTCCTTACATTCACAACTTCCCTACTGCACTCTGCATCGTCCGTCCCTTTTTCATCCACGCAAATTACCCTAATATTTAAACTAGCACTTGTTTCACAGCCTGCTCACCATCTAACATAACTTCCACTGAGGGAGTGTCCTCACCCACAACCATAACCTTCTTATCTAGTTTACTTCAAGCCCCTCCTTTTTACACACCTGCCAAATCTCTCTACAATCCTCTCAAACTCTCTCAGATTCACACACAGAACAAATCATCCGCATACATATAGTAGGGCCACCCTCCAACTCATCTTCCATTCTCCACCATCTCTAACCATTACCTGCCAATCCCCACTTCGAATTCTTTTCATAACCCCCATCCAATACAAATTGAATAAACCAAGGCAGACATAACACAAAACCCTGTCTACTCCGCTATAATCTCCTAAAACCCCACTCACCGATTGAACCACCATTTATTCTTACCCACTCCCCCCAAAACCCTTCACTATCCTCATACATACTTTTGATTTCCTTTTACATATTATTTATTCAAATGCTAAATATTTATGATAAACTTTAATTGTAAATAACTGAAAATTGGATGAAAATTTAATGCTTTATAAAAAGTTATTGTTCATTTTTTTAATAGATTAGAAATCTTATTAAAATTTTATAGCTATTTTAATTTTGATTTATGCATTTCAAATTAATATAACGAATTTATATATTAATTAAACAAAAAACTCATCGAGGAGTATGTAAAAAAAAATTCATTTTCATTTCTATATAATATAGTATATATATATACTAATATTATATATATATATATATACTATATATATATTAGTATCAATACTATATATATATACTATAATATATATATATATATATATTATATAATATATATATATAATATATAATCATATATTACAAATACTTCTTCTTCTTCTTTATTTTCCTTCTTTTTCCTAAGAATGGGAAGTAACGTGCTGTACAAGCATCGGACAAGAAAAGCAGTAGAAGAACATTACCATAAGTCGAAAAGAAAGCCCAGCCTTACCGGCCCCCTCTGGTACCATAATTAGTGAGAACTCATCGCATTCAGAAAAATCCACCCTAAAGCTTCATGGACAGCGATGGAGACCCTCACTATGGTAATCGTCAATGTAAGGGTTCCATCCCTTGGCCCAGGGGGCCACAACCAAACCCCCTCACAATCCCCTCCATTCACTCCTTGTATACACCTTTCTGTCTCGCCTCTCTCAAGTTTCTCTCCTTCAAAGCATTCGTTTCTGACTCAACACTTTTCTTCCGGTCTCCCAGCCGGTCGTCCCAACAACTCGCCCACTATTACATCCGCTTAACCAAACGACTATCATTCATCCTTCCATATGACCAAACCCATCCAACATACTTCATTTACTTCTCCTCATTACCCTTTCTTCACAACCACACCACTCTCTAATACCTTCATTCCTACACTTTATCAATTCTTCTCCACACCTAGCACACCCCTAAGATTGTCCATCTGATACACATGAACTTTAGATCTATACTTTCTTATTCCAGACCATAGTCTCACTACTATTAAAATAACACAGGTTAACAACATACCCTCATGTTAAACCCTTAGCGCACTCACAGACTTAGTCCCTTTACATGTCACCAAACGATTTAATTGCACCATGCCACCTTCCTACCATTCACAACTTTCCTACTGCAATCGAATCGTCCGTTCCCTTTTCATCCAGCATATACCCTAAAATATTTAAATTAGACACTTGTTCCAGCTGCTTCCCATCTTAACATACCTTCACACTGAGGAGTGTCCTTCACTACAACCATAACCTTACTTCTTATTCCACGTTTACTTTCAAGCCCCTCCTTTTACACACCTGCCACATCTCTCTACAAAATCCTCTCAAACTCTTCTTCAGATTCACCAACAGAACCAAATCCATCCGCATTATAATAGGTAGGCACCCTCCACTTCATCTCCATTCCACCATTCTAACACCATTCCTGCCATCCCACCCGAATTCTTTCATAACCCCATCATATACAAAATTGAAATAACCAAGGAGACATAACACACCTCTGCCTCACTTATTAATCATAAACCACTCACCATTGACACCATTACTGATCTTACACACACTCTCACTATCGTCATACCATACTTATTGATTCTCATTCAAGAAGACCCCTCCACCAACACCCATAATTCAACTAACAACTGCCATAAACACCTTCCATATATACTAACTACTCACTTCGCCTGTCATGACATAATTTCATAAACAACCTAAAATACAATTTATCATCTCTTCTCCCTCATTTTCTCAATCCATTTGTTTCCAATGTATAAGATTTGATCCACACATCCTAAACCACTCCTAAACGCACCTTGATCTTCACCAATCAGTACCGCTTGAGTCACTCGACGCACTCTTTCGACCAAAAATACCAACATAATACCTTCCCAACAACACTCAATAAACTTATTCCCCCTATAATTTCTACAGTTCCCTTTTTCGTCCCCTTACCCTTATATAAGCGTACTATTACCGCTCTCCTCAATCCCTTGGAACTATACCCTCTATAAACGCTTTATTACACAACTTCAAATCCAATCCAATCACCATCTCGCCTCCCGTTCTTAATCATCATTTCACCAGTAATTTTCATCTATACCTGCAGATTTAACCATTCTTCAACTTTTTCACTCACCCATTACCTCCTCCTTACTAATAACCTCATCCCCAAAATACCTATTCCTTCTGGCAACCATCAAACCCAACACACATTCACTATCACCTCTCATACTGTTAAATATTGTGCAGATTTTCGAAGTGTTCTTTCCACACTCCTCTCACACCCATTTCATCAGTTACAAAAGCACCATCCCTATTCATATTCTAAGCCGATTCCCCTTTCTCTCATTCTTAACCTTTTCGCGGCTTCCTTCCAGAAGAGCATTCTATTCCCTTGTACAGTCCTCATTCATCCTCCTTCCAAACTGTTCATTTACCTTCTTTTTTCTCCTACGTATTACACCTTTTGAGTATTTTCTTTTTTCCCTCCTTATATAAATTCCAAGCATCTTTCTTTGAGTCTTCATCATTTGCTTGTAATACATTCAACCACGCTTCTTTTTTTTACCTTTAACCGCGTTTCATCACCACTTCATTCCACCCCTCACTGTTAACATCTTACTTCCTACTTTAGCACCATCACATACTTCCTTTGCACTACTAACAATTGCTTCCTTCATTTGCCCGCAGATTTGTCCAGTATCAACTTGTTCACATTCAACCTTTTTACTAGCGAGCGCTCTTGCATACTTATCCTTATTGTCTTGCTCACGTAACTTCTCACTCTTAATTTTACTACTTCCTTTAGTATCACCTTCCTCTCCATCCAAGCCCCCACTAACTTAAATTTTACATAGAACAACAATGATCCGATAATCCCATTTCCTAAACCCCTCACATGATTTAACATCCAACACATACTTCAACATCTCCTTCTTCACCAACACTAAATCAATTCATACTTTTCACTTCGATACCATCTCTACCTAACACCACTCTCAGCTACTACTTTATGGACCTCTTGTGTTAAAGAAAGTACTACTACACACATACCTCTCTCTTCACAGAAATCAATCCACCTTCTACCATTCTCATTTTCTCCCGGCCCCCCAAAACCACCTGCGCCTACTCATCCTTTTGATCACCACCTCCCCAACCATTCAGGTTCCCCCAACACTATCAATCTGAATCTCCATCCTACTCACCCCATCCAGAACATCATTTAGATTATCCCCAAAAAATCGTACTCTCTTCAACGTTTCCCTCAGATTGACCATACGTCACAACCACACATACCTTTGACCTTTTCAAACTTAAATTTAACCATTAGAATTCATGGACTCACACACACAAGTCTACCATGCTTTGCTACCACAGGTCACTCATCACAATCGGAACTCCTTCTCTTCCTCTCTCATTCATTCCACACCAGCACACACACATTCACACCACACCATCATCTTCTTCGTTTCCTTTCATCTTTGTTTCAGTACAGCGAGCAAATCAAATGCCCCTTTCTAAATACATCCACACTCTCTCCTCTTCTCCCCAACATTTATTCCTCTGACAATCCATGTACCCATACGATTCATACAATTTCCCGAAAGATAGAAGGCGTTTACGGACGATCACCCGACTCTCTCGAGGCCTGCATTAGCAATTCAACCCCTCCCTCCCTATCCTCTCTTATTATCAGCGTTAGCTTGCATACCTGAATAGAACCCAATGTTCTCTCTCGTAAGAAGGTAATTCTATGTCCCCCACTGCTCTCTCTCTCTCTCTCCTCTCCTCTATCTTCTCTCTCCTCTCCTCTATTCATATCTCCATTTCTCCTCTCTCCTCTCTCCTCTCATTCATATTCTCTCTCTCTCTCCCCAATTTCCTTTTTTATTTTCCTATCTTATTCTTACGTTGAAGATTTCGATTCCCCGAAGGGCGCATCGCAATTCTCACGCTAGCAACCGATTCCCTGTACGGACCGGCAATTGTTTTTTCTCTCGCCTCTCGGTCTTCCGTCCGGTGGTCACGGCTTCCGGCTCCGGTTCGGCCCGCTGTTTGCCCGCCTTTCATCGACGCCGTTGCTCTGAGCTACCCGCCCGTGTTGCTCTCGCTCTGTTCGCCCTCTCCCTTTCATCTACTCTCATTCATTATCTCCCACCTCTAAATTATTCATTATTATCTATTTTATGAAATAATTCTTAGGCTCCGGCTCTGGCTCACACACTGGTTTCGCTTCACACCTCCCCCCATCTCGCCCTCACCCCCCCGCGCGCCCGCCGTTAACAGGGTCTCGTATTCTCGACTCCGTCTCAATTCGGAGGGGGTTAGATTGGTGAGGAACCTCCGCTCGCGCTAGCCAGCTGTTCGTCTCCTGCGGTCCCGAAAGGCGGCACCCACTCTCCACTCGACACGCTGTCTTCTCAACTTGGTTCGAACATTGCGTCTACGCGCGCCGAATTTAGAATCTGAGTCTCTGAAACAAACCTCGGTATTGGAATCTTCGCCCGCGCCATTGGGTCCGGCCGCGTGCTGGACCCTCGGCTCTCGCCGCTGTTAATACGCTCGCGCCCTTACCTCCTCTCGCGCTTGCTCTCTTATATACCGGTTCACTTGTGACTCGGTCCTGGAACCTCTCATTCGAGGCCGGTATACTCCGCCCCTCCGCCTGGTCCTGTTAGAACCCGCCCCCCGCTTGCACGGGGATCCTCCCCACCTCGCAAAAAAGCACAGAGTGAAACAGATGCGAGTCAGATAATAGGAAGGAATGATAAGTAAGGGCAGCATTGAACGCGAAGACATAAAAACCGAACCAATGCACATAGTGAGCAAGAGAGTGCTAATCTCAGACTTGGCAATACGGGACACGTTCAGGCCACGGACCTGCTACCGCGCGGTCAGCTGAGCCTCTCGTCTTTCTCCCCCACACACAGGATATGAGTAGTTAGGGATGTCTGCTAAGTGCTCTCAGTTGTAGAACGATGTTGGATGTAACAGTGATTTGTGTATACTAATGATTAAAGTAATATCGCTCGCATATATTATGGTAATTTAGTGCTGTTATATATTTATGGGTCTGTGTGATTCTGAAAATAATGTGTATTCCTCGCCCTGCCGCAGCTTCAGAAGTAAAGTGTGTGGGATAAGAAAACCAATGTAACGACACATAACAGAATGAAGATCTGCACATTAATAAAATATGGGATTTGCTTATTTCTTTCTATCGCTTCGACTGATATGCAAGTGCTCTCTACCTAACACCCTCTTCTTCGTCTCTCTACTACTACGTGACCCTCAAAACTCATTGTATCTATCAGTCTAAATCTCTCAGTCGTAGTGTCACAATAACTGCTCTTCTCCTCAGCTCCTCTCTGTAACTCTACTATGATCTGATTGATCTATTGATCTATGATCTATCTATGTATATCAAGATGTCAAATTTATTTACTCAATTAATTGTCATGTTTTACAGGACCCACTAAATCCCATGCATTAAAATACTAAGTTATAAACAGAGCGGCTCCACCCACCCACCCTCCTGTACCACATCATAGTCATCTATATATTAGTTTCTATTGTACTATTGATTCTTATTGATTCTAAGTCATAATTTATTTACTAAATTGTTCGTGTTTTACATTACCCTAAAATCTAAGTAATCGTGTAAATCAAGCCATCCAATAAACCATGGCCACCTTCTGTGATTTATATATGTATCTATTATCTAATTGATCTAGATTAAGTGATCTATTAATTTTTTTACTTAATAATATTGTCATGTCCTCTCTCCCTCTCTTCGCAATATCTCCGTATAATCTCTCGTGTTTACAAATCTATATGTAATCAAACCAACTCCAACAGCTACCTCACGTTAAATCAACTATCTATATGAATCTATAATTGATCTATTGATCTATGATCTATTGATATAATATCAAATGATATATTTTTTACTCAAATATTGTCAATGTTTCTCACTATACTCCTAATAGCAATATAATCAGTAAGACAGTAAATCTCACCGCTAAATCATAATCACATCCATCCAAACTCACCTAATCCCAACTACACTACCTACTGTTCCAGTTACGTGAATCTATATTACTATTGATCTTATATAATCCAAAAAAATATTCCCCTCAAACCAGCCACTTTTCAACACATTATATTTGCATTTGTGGAGACCAGCAATAATGTGCGAGTCTACTAACCTTTCACCCTTGTAGACAACATAAGGAAGAAGCATATCTCCCAAAGCTGTTGATGCTTTTTACACTGATCAGCGAATATATGTTAATTGTAAAATGAATAGAGAAGTCCATTTTGTAACATGATCGCGAGCCATGGCTAGTTCACATTCTTAGTATCATTCCCTTGTACAGTTGTACATGTTGTAAATGAATTAGTACCTACTCCCTAATACACGATAATATGGGGTCGTGTGTGTTCAAATTAATTACTAGACAAGGTACAGAATAATGATGAAAATTGGGTTCCACAAATGTTGAATTAAATTAAATGGCGAATCTCTAATTTTTTGCATTACATGTATATTTACGTGAGTTATCCACCAAACGGGTAGGGCCAACTTTTCTCTGTGGCCGTCACCCATAACCTGAAAAAAATTACAAGATAAGCCTCTCTCTTCTCTACTATTGTCTTTCTCATCTCAGTTTTTCTTCCCTCTTATATTAATAATAAAGTGCATCAGTATATTAGCTATTGTACCATATTTATGTATTTGTATTTCTTCCATATAACTATATATACATATTATATATTATGATAATTAATAAATTAGCAAAAATGTCACATACGGATCATATAATTAAGTATATTGACTCGTATATAATTAAAGATATTGTATGCTTAATTTGTTAAGGAGAAAATAAACAACTATACTCACATAATTCGAGAATAATTACTCATTAACTTATTTTATATATGAAGACTATTTATATTTAAGAAATCATGAAGTATTGATCATTGAGTAGTACATCAGCTGTCTAAAAGCGTTGATTTGAGTATATTATTAATAATGTATATATTTAGAGTAATAGTATATATAAATAATAATATATATATATATAATATAATATAATATATATATTATAAATATATATATATATTATTATATATTAATATAATATAATAATGATAAGGTGTAGGCAGCTATTTATTTAGGGGGGCAAAGGGTTGAGTGATATTATATACTATAATGAGCCACGTAGTTATATATAGTAATATATATATAGTATAATATATATATAATAATATCTATATATAAACTATTGATAATATATATATAAATATAATATATTATATATATGTATATATATATATAATAATTAATATATATATAATATATATATATATTATATTAATATTATATTATATATAATATTAATACTAATATATATATATATATATATATATATATATGATATATATATATATATATATATATATAATTATCTAGTATATATTATATATATATATATATATATAATGAATTTATAAATATATATATATTTTATATATAATATATATATATATATATATTATTAATTAGCTATATATATATATTTATATATATATATATATAGATATATATATATATATATAATATTATAAGCTATATATATATATATATAAAGATATTATCTATATATATACTATATAATATATAAAATATAGATAAAATTATGGTCTCAAAAATTCGCTGTAATATTTCTTTTTAATTTTCTGCAATTGTTTGTAATGTGTTTCTGAGTGAATATCCAACGGGTACGCCTTCGAATGAATTTACAGCTTGACAGCCGCCAAAATGCTATCGACATACTGAAATTTCTAGCGGAGAATAATGTCAGAAGAATCCCGCTGTATAAAAGCACAAAGTTAGTTGACTTTAAGCCAATACGACGAAAAACAATAATTACGTTTAAGAAAAATAATATAATAACGGTTAGTAGATTATGTATATAACTACTTTCATTATTATCGATCGATGTTCGTTTTCAGTTTTCGTACTACTGTATGAGCGCTTTAAAAACGTCGTCTGGCAAACATATTAAGGTTTATAATTTTTTATTTCGCCATAGATGTAGGGAGGGGCAGTGCCCCTCTCGCGTTGCACCCCCTGCCGACGCCCATGATATAGTATATTATATATATAATATATAATATATATATATATTATTATATTATATATATATATATTAGTAATATATAATATATATATAGTATATCTTATATATATATATATATTGGAGAGGAGGTTTGAGAGAGAAGAGAGAAGGTAGGGCCGAGACTCGGAGAAGAACAGTACGGATAGAAGGAAAAGAAGGAACGACGGACTCTTAATCACACTGAGAATGGTCTCGGAGAAGATGCTGAAATATGGCAAGAGATTCTTGTAGCTACCTTCATCGAGCAAAAGGCAGTTGATTCCGTGCCAAGGAAAAAGCTCTGGAGAGCCATGGAGAGGAATTAGGAGTGAAGGGTAGATTAAAGAAGACGATAGAAAGTATGTTATGACAAATGCCGCTGTAATCTGAGTGCGAGAACGATAGATGGTTGAGGTGAAAACAGGAGTGAAGCAGGGGATGCTGTTTTATCGTTCCCACTGCTGTTTAATTATATTTAGACGTGGTGATAAGGAAATTGAAAAGAGACCGGGAGAATTTGAAGGGGACATAATGCATATGGGGACGATCTGGCATGTTGGAAGCGAGAGAGAGGAGCGATTCCGAGAGGTGGTGGAGCTTGTTTGGATGAG
The DNA here is from genome assembly GCA_015478945.1 of Trachelipus rathkii. NCBI lineage: Eukaryota > Metazoa > Arthropoda > Malacostraca > Isopoda > Trachelipodidae > Trachelipus > Trachelipus rathkii. Next base: position 12,551 of record JABUQX010048114.1, read on the forward strand.
TTGGAGAATCAGGGATGAAGATGAACATACAGAAGACCGAGATATAACATAACAGGAGGAAAATGAGGAGCGGGGATGAGATTGATGGTTGAGAGAGGAGGATGAAGCGGTAATGCCAGCAATTTCTCGGAGTGTTTAACAGAAGGGGAGGAAGGGAGAAGAGATTACGCGAAGATTGGAAAAGTATGGATTAGTTATGAAAGCGGTTCCCGCATGATGAAGATGAGAAACATTTGGAATAGAGGTTAAAAAAAGTATACTGACTCTCGAACACTGCTGTATCGAGCTAAACAATGGACCATACAACGAGAAAGGAGGAGAGGAAGAAACAAGCGGCGGGAGATGCAAGAGTATTAAGAAACTATGATTGGAAATGAGTAAGGGAGACAATAACAGGAATGAAGTTATTAGAGAAGATATAAGGGCGTGAAGAAGATGACACTGAAGTTGGATGTGGTGAAGATGGATGTGGGGACATCTGGAGAGGATGAAGGAGGAGGAGAGAATGCCGAAAAGAAGATGGAAATGGACACCAGAGGGCAAGACCAAGGGAAGACTGAAGATATGAGATGGCGAAATTGCGTCGGAGGACTCTCTGAAAGGATGTCAGCTACAAATATGAGAGCGCTGAGAAGAAGAGTGATCGTGCAATAGTAGACCCTAATTTGTTCGTGTGTTTGACCGCGACCTTTTTGACCTCTTTTTTACACGCGACTTTTTGGCCTGACTTTTTTTGACCTGACCTTTTGGGCACCCGAATTTTGAGAAACCATATTTCGGCCAACCTTTTGTATCCAGGTGCAATTTTGGCAACCCTAATTTTTTTTGGCAACCCTAATTTTTTGGCAACCCGAATTTTTTCGGCAACCCTAATTTTTGGCAACCCTTCCAAGAAGGGTTGCGCCAAACGGTTGCGCAGCAACCGTTGTACGTATCCCCCCTAATTTTTTGAGAACCAATTTTTTGGCAACCCTAATTTTTTGGCAACCCTACTGGTTTGCCATCCTTCGAAGAAAGGTTGCGGCCAAAAGGTTGCGTAAGCAACCGTTGTACGGGTCCCACCCTAATTTTTTCGACCAAACCCTTTGGTCTTTCCATGGGTCACATTTTGGCCACCAATTTTGGGCCAATCCTATTTTGCAACCCAATTTCCGACAACCTTTTGGTCTTCCATGGGTCAATTTTGGCCGCACCCTAATGTTTGGCCATCCTTAATTTTTTGGTCAACCCTTTGGTCTCCAGGGTGCAATTTTGGACCAAATTTTCGGTCACCCTTGTGTAATTCTACGGTAAAAATTTCACAGATTTACTTAAACACACCAGATGTCTTACACGCACACAACAGATTTACTTTACACACACAGATTTACTTACCCTCACCAGATTTACTTACACACACAGATTACTTACACTCACACACTGATTTACTTACACTCACCCACAGATTTACTTACACACACAGAATTATACTTAACACACACAGATTTACTTACACACACAATTTACTTACGCACACACACACACACACACACACACAGCCACCCACCCACACAACAGGTCACACACACACACACTACACTTATACATACCCATCCCATGACACTGTACACTCTCCCATAGAATACTACCTTACAATTTACACTTATACACACGTTCAAAACACACTACAACCTTTGGTCTTCATGTCAATTTTGCCCCATCCTAATTTTTTGGGCCATCCCGAAATTTCTTAGGCAGCCTATTTTCGGCCATCCTTGGGTCTTCCAGGGACAGATTTTGAGAACGCAAATTTTTTCGGTCAACCGCTTTTGATTCCAGATCATTTTTGACATTCCCGGCAATCGCCCCAGCCAGTAGCTTTTTTGATGCTCAACTGTTGATGGTTCAACTTTGGGAGACGTATCTTTGTCCGTTCAACTTGATTGGTGCCTCATACTTGATGTCAGGATTTGTTAGCTCAGAATTTATTGAGGGGTTCAACTTTGATGGTTCACCTTTGATGGTTAGATATCTAGTGATTGTTCTATTAGTGTTCTAAATGAGGTATTAGATGAGGCCAGGTGATGCCAAGTGAGTAGCTCAATGAGTGCAAAATGAGTGCAAGTGAGTGCCACATAGGCCGTTGAGTGCACGTGAGTGCTACATAGTGCCAACTGAGTGCCACTTTTTTCAAGCCTTTTCTAGCCTCCCCTGACCCTAGAATAGCCCTAATATGGGTGTCTACCTCAGTTTATAAGGTATGAGGAATCGATTGGTGAATTAAAAGCTGCTAGGATGCTTCCTACTATGAGTTAGTCTTTTCTACGATCACTTATAGCCTATATATATTATATATATATAATATAAGTATATATAAATAATATATATATATATAATATATATATATATATATATATATATAATATACTATAATATTTACTTGCACACACACTACACACATATCAACTATGCCACTTATACATCACATTACTATGAACTTCTACACACAAATGAAACACTTAAAGCACTTCCTCTCCATAAACACTTACACTAACCATATACACTACACTCACACCACCATAGACACTTTGCATTATGACATACATACACACACTCACATCTCGACTATTTGGCATTCTCAACTTCTATGGCAATTTGTTGCCTCATCTTGATGACTCATGCTTTGTGAAGGCACTTGATGATCATCCTTTGATGAAGTCCATCTTGGCGGTTCACCTTTGATGGTCTCTTTTGAGGACCAATTTTACTGATTGCTTCCATCTTTGATGGCGCCCAACCTGAGCCTTAGAACAGAGTTAATATTAAGGTCTACCCCATGTTTAGCTGATCACCATGCCGCAGCATGATCCCTCCGCATGAAGGCATCCCCCACCGCCCGGTGCGACCCCGCCGCGTCCCCGCCGCCGCGTTCGCCCGTCGCGTGCGCCCGCAGGCGCAATATTTTCCGCGTTCCCGCCGCCGCGTGCGCCCCGCAGCGCATATTTCGCGTTCCCGCCAGGCACGCGTGCGCCCGCAGGGCAATATTCCTGCGCGAATGAAAATTATATAACTAATGAGTCATGTCATCTTTTCATACTTAAACATTTTTATAAGAAACATTTTCTGCGAACACTAAAACTAACTCATTAAGACCTATTTATATTATTTAACACCTATTTTATTAACATTATTTTTTCTTTATATTTTTACTTAATAACTTTTTAATTTATAAAATTTTTAAAAATTGTATGTAAGAAGAAAATAACCAGAGTGTCTCTGATATATAAACATTTTTATTTACTGACAATGTACGAAATTTTATAAAACATAACATTACATACCGTAAAGCAGTAAATCAGTAAATAATAGAGGTGTTACCTAACACCTAAAGGATTAGTATGCTTATATGGTTTACTGCTTTAACTCGTATGTTATACTGCCTTTAACTCACATTTAATTCAAATTTCCATAAGCAGTAACATCAGTAAATCAATAGAGGTGTTACATAGCAAAAAGGGTAGTAAGGCTTTGTTTTTACTGCTTTACTGCGTTAACTCCTCATGTTTAACTGCTTTAACTCATATGTTTTATGGCTTTAATCATTATATTTATTAACAGTACATACCTTAAAGCAGTAAATCAGTAAAATCAATAGAGGTGTTACATAGCAACAAGGGATTAATGCTGTTGTTTAACTGTTTACTGCTTAACTCATTTCTGCTAACTCATAGGTTTTACGCTTTAAACTCATATATTTATTAACATACTACCTTAAAGCAGTAAACAGTAAATCAAATAAAGGTGTGACCTAGCAACAAAGGGCTTAGTATGCCTTTGTTTTAAATCTGCTTACTGCTTTTAAAAACGTCAAGTTACTGCTTAAATCATTTTACCTGCTGTTCACTCATTATGTTTTACTGCTTTAGCTAATGTTTTACTGCTTTAACTCATATATTATATTAACATATGTTTTATTTTGTTTTAATAACTTTTATTTTTTTATAATTAGTTTTATTTATTTTTTATTATTTTTTATTTTATTTATTTTAATTTTATTTTATTATTATACTTAGTGTTATTTACTTCATCCATATTGTTATATAAAAAAAACACACACACAACACACACACACACACACACACACACACACACACACCACACACCCACACACACACTTACCATATAACGTATATTATTAAACATTTTATTCTTATTTTGTATTTATTATGGGTGTTATGTACTTCATGCCTATTGTTATTATTTTTAGAACACACAACACACCATCACGACACACACACACCACCACACAACACACACCACACCACACACTCATTATACATCATTAACGTATATATTTATTAAATCCATTTTATGTATTAATTAAAACACTGTACATTATATTACTCATTTCAATATAACTACTATTTCAAAGTTTCTTAAAACTTTATAATAAATATAATATGTGAAAACAAAGAATTTATTAATTACTGTTAATACTTTTGTTTATAATATTTTATAACTATCAAGTTTTAAAATAACTTTTTACTAAATTTAATGAAATTTGATTAAGAAAACTATATTTTACGTACCTTAAGCAATAAATCAGTAAATCAAGTAAAGGCAAGCCCCTAGCTACCCTCACACAGCAGCCAACGTTTGTTCTATTGACTACTGCTTTACATCATCTTTAGCCTTGTAATAAGTATAAAAAAATCTGATAACACTCTAATAACAGTCTTTTATTAAAATAACAAATCTAGTTTAATTAATAAAAATAACAATTAATTCACTTACATTTAATTATTCGCTCGATGTAACAAAAATATTTCAAGTTTTTAAATAATTCGATTTCTTATATTATTATTATTATTTATTTAGCTATGTACATTGACAATCCAACACGAGAAAACACAACAACCCGCACTCCTTACAAATACGAAACTGACCTCTCTCGGTATAAATGTGTGATAAACTAAATACCCACTTTTTTCAAAAGAAGGGCCAGGCAAAAAAATTCAGGATAAACCTTTTTGTACCCCGGGGCGATTTAGGCCTAATATCAGGTCAAAATATATTTCAAACTGACCTTTTTCTGTAAAATGTGATGCAATAACTACGTTAGGCCTAATTAGCCCTAAATTTAGGATAAGCTTTTTTGTAGACTAATTTAATCCTAATCCAAGGTCAAAAGGTAAAATTCCAGTATAGACAAGAATATTTTATTATTATTTTTTTATAAAATATTTACTTCAAACTGAAACATGCTGGATCGGGTAAGATCCTTAAGCAGGTAAGAGAGGAAATGTTTTCCTTACTTGTGATTGTCGGAGTAATCCTTATCTCTATTTGACCTCGTATGGATTGGTCAGATTATTTTATCGCTTTTTTGGTTTAAAGGTATATAAAAACATGTTTTTTTCCAATATCCTGAGCCTTACCTGTGACTGGATGAAAATTAACTTTGTTCTTAAAACTTGTATTTTGTTGTTATGGTTTTAATTATTTTTAGACCCAAGCTCATTTTTTAAAATCATAGTCATTTTAGCTGTTAAGCGGTTCACAAGTTATCTGATTTGTATTAAAAGTGTTTATTTTTACTAAGTGTATATCAGATTTTAATAGAATATTACATTGAGGAATAATTATTAATGTCACTAGAATAGATAATAATAAATTCATAGATTTATAGTAGATCACGTGAAGCAAAAACGCAAGAGGCCCGCAAGCGCGACCGTGCGAACAGCCGATGAAAACTGCCGGGCGTAATATTACACGCGGTCGCGAAAATTTTTCTTTTATGATATGCCGTTGTAAACTTTCATACATCATTTTGCATTTTCAAATATTCCGTTTCCTATATTATGAGTCGTCCATTTATTTCTTTCTGAACATTTAATTTATTTATAGAAATTACCATTATCGTTATCTTAGTTTTCTTAGAGACATTTAGTTTTCAAAAGAACATATTGTTTTGTAGAAAACGACATATTTGTTTATTATCCTAAAGTTATAATTCCTTGAGGAAAATAGAACAAATAGTCCGGTGTGACGCTGCTATGTTCCTCTTTGTGGTATGCCTAGATCTTATTACTTTAAGGAATGTAAACAAGTTTTATAAGTGCTTAAAGCTACACCTACATAGAGCGTAGAGTTATGAAGAAGTGCCCATATCTGACCCTCATCTTTCAAGGTTGTCCTTTACGATTTTAGTCTTCTCTATTATAAAGTATGAAAAAGTGTTTATTCTAATAATTATACTATATACTAATTAGTACTAATTATAATTGTGTACATGCATGATAAACTTCCCCTCCTTGTACCAGATCCGTATTTCCTCTTAATGGGCCTCCAGTATTGTATCATACTTATTCTACATCAATTTCATTCGAAGTACTGTTAAGTTCATACTCTTCTACATCAAAGCTGTTGTAATGCATTCGGTAACCCTCCAGAATATCTCACATGGTTTGTAATGAAACACAGTATTACTCAGGTTTTAAAATAACTAATGCGCCCTGAACATGATGTTATAATATTCGTTTAAATATGGCATTGATCCATACACATAATATGGTATACATAACTGATGGGAAGGTGCCCAATAAGAAATCTTCCTCAGAGTGGGCCCCATAACCACTTTGAAATTACAACGCCCCAATTTTGCGCGACCGCGTAGTAATATACGTCCGGCGGTTTCAGGCGTGTTCCGCACCGGGTCCGCGCTGCCGTCGCTCTAGCGTTTGCTTCACGTGATCTACTAAACTAGTGAATTATTTATTATCTATTCTAGTGAAAATAATAATTATTCCTCAATGTAAGTAATTTATTATAATAGTGAATATACACTTAGTAAAATAAAACACTTTTAATACCAAATCATATAACTTGTGCACCGCTTAACAGCTAATGACTATGATTTTAAAAAAAAGAGGCCCCCTTTTGGGTTTTTCTAAAGATTATAAACACACTCCTCAATACAAGTTAAGAACCAAGTTTTAATTGTCATCAGTCACAGGTAAGCGCTCGATATGAAAAAACATGTTTTTACATCTTAAAACCAGACGATAAATATTCTCGGACGCAATCACATACGAGGTCATATAGAGATTAGGATTACTCCGACCAATCACAAGTAGGGAAAACATTTCCTTTCCTGCTAAATGGATTACCGATCCAGCATGTTCAGTTTGAAATATATTATAAAAATAATAAAACAAGTTTCTCGTCCTTATACTGAATTACCTTATTGACGCTGGTATTAGGCCTAAATTATGCCCGATACAAAAAGCTTATGCCTAAATTTAGGCCTAAATTAGGCCAACGTAGGTATTTGCACCACACTTTTACGAAATAAGGTCATTTGAAATATACTGTTGACCTGGATTAGGCTACGCCCCTGGGTACAAAAAAGTTTATCCTGAAATTTAGCCTAAAGGGTATTTCAACACATTACAGAGAGAGTCAGTTTTCCGTATCTGTACATGTGACGTGCGGGTGTTGTGTTTTCATCGTGTTGGATTGTCAATGTACATAGATATAAATATATAATAAGAAAAATCGAATTATAAAACTTTGAAATATTTTAGTTAACATCGAGCGAATAATATAAATGTAAGTGAATAATTGTTATTTTTAAATAAAACCTAGAATGATTTTAAAATGTTATGTTAGCAGGAAGAACTTATTTTGGTTTATTTTTTTATACTTAATACAATGGCTAAAGATGATGTATAAGCAGTAAGTCATAGAACAAATACGTGGCATAGCTGTGTGTATGAGTGGTGCTAGGGGCTTGCCTTACTGATTACTGATTAACTTGCTTTAAGGATAGTAAAATCATGTTTTTAATAAATTTCAGTAAACGCTGTTACGTAAAAGTTATTTTAAAGACTTGATAGTTAAAAATTAACAAAAAGCTATTAACAGTAAATACTAATTTTTGTTCAAAGATAATGAATTATTTATTATAGAAGGGTTTTAAAAACTTTTCATAATAATTTAGTTATAATGTTGAATGAGTAATTTTTTATAAATGACGTTTTAAATTTTTAGAAGATCAAAAATTATTGTTTTAATAAATTTTAATTCGTTAGTAATTAAGTTGAGTGGTGCGTCGTGTGGGTGTGTTGTGTTTGTGGTGTGTGCTATTGTTGTTCTAATAAAATACAATAGGCATGAAGTAAATAACACTAAGTAATAATAAATAAAATGAAAATAAATGTTTAATAATTAACGTATATGTGTAAGTGAGTGTGTGTGTGTGTGTGTGTGTGTGTGTGGTTGGTGGTTGTGTGTTTCTAAAATAATAATAACAATAGCATGAAGTAAATAACACTAAGTATATAATAAAAATAAAAAATAAAATATAAATAATAAAAAAATAATAAATAAATAAAAATAATAAAAAATAAAAAAAAGTATTAAACAAAATAAAAAACATAATGGTTAATAAATATAATAGTTAAAGCAGTAAAAACATATGAGTTAAAGCCAGTAAAACCATATGAGTTAAAGCATTAAAAACATGAGTTAAAGCAGTAAACATGAGTTAAAGCAGTAAACAGTAAAACAAAAGCAATACTAAGTACCTTTGTTGTGCTAGGTCAACTCTATTGATTTATGATTTACTTGTTTTATGGTATGTAATGTTAATAAAATATATGAGTTAATAGCAGTAAAATCATATAAGTTAAAGCCAGTAAAACTGAGTTAACAGCAGTAAAACAGTAAAAACAAAAGCATACTAATGCCCTTGTGTTGCTATGTAAACCTCTATTGATTTACTGTTTACTGCTTTAAGGAATGTATTGTTAAAAATTATGAGTTAAAGCAGTAAAACATATGAGTTAAAGGCAGTAAAACACATGAGTTAAAGCAGTAAGCAGTAAAACAAAAGCATACTAACCCTTTGTTGCTATGTAAAGATTTACTGATTTACTGAATTTACTGCTTTAGGGTGTAATGTTAATAATATGTGAGTTAAAGCAGTAAAACATACGAGTTAAAATCGCAGTAAACAGTAAAAACAAAAGCATACTAATCCCTAGGTGTTAGGTAACACCTCTATTGATTTACTGCTTTACTGCTTAAAGGTATTGTAATGTTAATGTTTTAATAAATTTCGTACAATTGTTGTAAAATAAAATGTTTATATATCAACACTCTGGTTTTTTCTTCTTACATACAATTTGTTCAAAAATTTATAAATTAAAAAGTATTAAGTAAAAAATATAAAAGAAAAATAATGTTAATAAATAATGTATTATATTAATAAATAGGTCTGTAATGAGTTAACAGTTTAGGTTCGCGAAAATGTTTTAAAAATAAAAAGTTTAAGTATGAAATGAAATGATAAAATTAGTATATATATTTCATTCGCGCAGGAATAAATACTGCGCCTGCGGGCGCAACGCCTGGTGGGGCGGCTAACGCGGAAATTTGCGCCTGCGTGGCGCCACGCGTGCGGGCGGAACGGCGGGGGCGGGGACGCCGGCGGGCGCGGCGGGTTCTGCACCGCGGGTGCGGGTTCGTGGGCCTTCACGCGGAGGGATCATGCTGCGCCCTGGTGATCAGCTTATAACATAGGGGTAGATCATTAATATTAACTCTGTTCTAGGCTCAGGGTTGGGACCCATCAAAGATTAACAATCCAGTAATCTGAGTCATCAAAAGATGAACCATCAAAGGTTGAGCCGACAAAGTGACTTCATCAAGAGGAATCATCAAAGATGCCTTCATCAAAGATAGTCATCAAAGACGAGGCAAATCAAATTGAGCCCATCAAAGTTGAGGATAATCAAAATATCGAGTGTGGTGAGTGTGTGTATGTTTAATGAAAGTGTCTATGGAGAGGTGTGGGTGTAAGTGTATATGGGTTAGTGTAAGTGCTTATAAGTGTGTAAATGAACAGGGGGCGAGTGTGTATAAGTGTCATAGTGAATGGTGTATAAGTGTCATAGTGTATGTGTGTAGGTGTGTGTGCAGTAATAATATATACTAATAGGTCATATGTGATAGAAAACAAGACTAACTCATAGAGGAAGCATCAGCGCTTTAAATTATCACCAATTCGATTCTCATTACCTTATTAACCTAGGGGGTAGACACCTTTACAGGCGCTATCTACACAGGCTCAGGGAGGCTAGAAAGGCTTGAAAAGTGGCACTCAGTTGCACTATGTGGCACCAGTTGGCACTATGTGGCATTCACTTGGCACTATGTGGGCACTCACCTGGCACTCATTGGCTCTCACTTGGCACTCACCTGGCATCATATAATACTCATAGAACCTAATAGAACATCA
>JABUQX010048115.1:0-25000 GCA_015478945.1 Trachelipus rathkii
AGAGGCAGACTAAATTTTTGCCCTTCCAAAAATTTTTCTCATTTGTGCTGATTTTCATAAATGCAATTCATTGATTTTGTTGCAGGAAATTTGTTTTCATCTGTAATGCACTATTTCAATTATCTTAATTTCGCGTTGTTGAAAAAAATTAGAGACTACTGTCTTTTATTATCACCTAAAAATATCATATTTTTGAAGTAGTAAAAAGGACGAGTCATAAAATGCTCATAAATTTCGCCCTTTTCCTCTGCAAATTGCAAACCAAAATGAAGAATCAAATAATATTTTTATTTTATTTGCTTCGGCTTAAAAGCAGCGGAAATTAGATGAAGCGCAAACGCGGCAATTTAAATACTTTAAAAATGGAGATCTAAGCGCGGACCGAGCGGTGATTTATCATTGCTGGGCAAATCATACGGCCTTTGTTCTTGTTGAATATTTATTAAAATGAGAAAAGAGAGAGAGAGCGAAAGAGAGAGAGAGAGAGAGAGAGAGAGAGAGAGAGAGAGAGAGAGAGGAGAGAGAGAGAGAAGAGAGCAGAGAGAGACAGAGAGAGAAGAGAGAGAGGTAGGCTTTTGGAACCTGGTAAAGAAATAAGCCTAAAGGGTGGGAAAATAACCACGGTTGAGGAAACTCTAAAAATGGAAACGAAACTGATTAAACACACAAACACTTATATGCCACAGCACTACATCTAGGTGTCAGAACTCGCTGATGCGGAGTGTTAAGCAAAACAGTATGTGTGTGCTCTAATGAGTAAATATACTGGTGTGTGAGTTGATTAAGTATAAAATCTATATGTGTATAGTGATTAAATGATAATATCTTGTAGTGTGAGTTGATATAAGTGTATAAAATGTAAGTTAATTCACTATGGATATATAATATGTAAGTGTCATATAGTGAAATAGATGTGTATAGTATCAATAGTGATATTGATGTATTAAGTGTAAGTGGGTGTAGTGTATGTGTTAGTGACCGAGCATGTTGATATAAGTTGATAATGTAAGTGATCTATGTAGTAAATGTTAGTAGTATATAGTGTAATGATGTTGTATATGTTGATCATAGGTGAATGTTGTATAGTGTAAAAGTGTGTGTGTAGTAGTGGTGTGTGTGTTAGTGTGTGTGTGTGTGTGTGTGTGGTGTGTAGTGTATGTGTATACTTATAGGCCTATAATATAATTTAATAAATAAGCCTATATGTAAGATAAATATACAACTAAGTATTATATAATAAAAATATAAAAATTAAATAATAATTAAAATAATTTAAATAATAATAAAAAATATATATATTTTAAAATAATATAATAATAATATAAATTTTCTATTATATAAATATATAGAAATAACACCTATATAGTAATCCTTTTATCATATAATCATATATATATAATAATATTAATATTAGCATAGTATATTTAAAGCTATAGATATTTAATCATATATATAGTATATCTAAATGAAGTGTAGAGCATATTAAAAAACGATATATAATAGTGAGATCTAGTAGTATAGTTTAAAATATATATACATATATATATAAATAGCTAGAGAGTATATATATTTATAAGTATACTAAAGTATATTAAAATATATAACATTATAAATAATTCCTACGGATAATAGTATTTTCTAAGTAAAGAAGAATTGTAATTTCGCGAGTCAACTACCAGTCAAAAAAAGTATTTTCCAGGAGTATACAGTTATAAATTATATATATAAACATTTATATAATACAAGATAATTCAGTTTAAATAGCAGTTGGATGTAATAGTAATTAGTAATGATAGTAGGTAGTATGGTTTAATGAGATGTATATGTTTAAACCAGTTTGGTATAAGGCGTCAGTGCAGGAAGAGGTTGAGTTCTATAATAGATTAGGGTAAGTGTGAGCTCTAGCTGGTATTTTGTATTAGGTTAGGTTAGATAGTGTATAGTGTGTAGGATTTGTGCTGTATACTGAATGATTTTAGTATTTATAGTATGTGTGAGTGGGCTAATTAATATATATCTTATATATAATAATATACCTATTATATTGTTGTAATATATTACTTAAATCATATATATGAGTAGTTGAGTATATATACACACTATATAATATATATATATATCTTATACTAGAATATAATATATTTTCATTTTCCATTTTTGCCAGTATCATTATTATATATATATACTACTGCTTTATTAAAGGGTAATTGTTATAAAATAGTTAATATATTTATTATGATATAATTTATATATTATGTTAATATTATATATATTTATTATATATATTTCTAGTATATTACTATGTATTTAAAATATTAAATTTTAATATAATAATAAAAAATTAAAAATGTTATATATTTATATTAATAATAAGCCGAATATGATACTATATATATATATATTACTAGATATATTGAATTATTTTTAATATTATTAACTTTCATATATACTAATAAATATTAAAATTAAAATAAATGATTAATTTATAAAATTATATATATATAATACAAAAAATATATAAATAAATTATGATATATATATATTAAGATATATTATAAATATTATATAATAATAATTATTTATAAAATAAGTATATAATATTTTAATAATATTAATATAATATAATAATTAATTAATATTAATATTCTTAAATAAAAATAATAGACATATCAAAAACATATTTAATATAATCAAGAAATTAGTAAAAATATAATAATATCAAAATGTAGATTATAATAATATATAGTTACAGTGATATATAAATATACTAATATAGTAAATTTTATAATAAGTGAGTTAATAAGATCAATAACTCAATAAATATTATATATTATATTTATATAATATATATATATATATAAGTTAATAAAAATGATTACAGTAAAGTATACTATATTATAATTAACCTAGCAGATTATAAAAATACTATATATATAAATGAGTTATATAATACTATATATTAATAAGGCAGTATTAATAATAAGTACCAATGATAAAAAGTATTATAATATATTATAATATATAATATACAATATATACTCATTATAAAAATATATATAATCATATAATATAATATAATAATTATATTATATATAATCAAGACTATAATAGTATATAAATAATAGTACTAATAGTATAATATATAAAGTATTTATAATATATTATATATTATAGTATATATGCAATGTATAAATAGTATATATACTCAAGTTAAAATACTAAGAATAAATTCAAAAGCTGTGAATCACAATCAGAGAAGAGCACTAGTCTCCTAAATATATACTGTAATTAACACTGTGTTTTATTTAAAAATTACTCTCCGGCCTCCTCATTATGAATAATATAGTTATATAGGTTGTATTATAGGATATATTATATATATATAAACACTCACTATATATATATTATTATCTTCAATAATTAATTACACCTGTAAATTGCTTATTATAGCTTAGCTTATATATATATAAAGGTATGTATAATAAATTTTAATATTGATTTAAATTTATAAATAATTTATTCGAGAATAATATATATGATAACATAATACTATTTATTTAAAATAAATTTAAAATTAATTGTTTAATACTTTCATAACAGTAACTCTGTGTGTTTTTATTCATTTATACCATTTAACAAATTATAAATAAAATTAATAAATAAAAAGTTATTAAACATAATAATATTAAAATAGAAATAATTAAAATATAATAATATATAAATAGTTAATTAAAATTCATAATAAATTAAATAATAATAATTATATATATATATAATAAGATAAAATATACTATAATATATAATATTGTATTTATATATTACTATATAATAATATATATTATTAGATATATATTATATAATATAATATGCAGTATATATAAATGACTAAGTATTGAGTGCAAAGTATTTAAAACAGTATAATAGCTAATGAGTATATATATAGTTAAATAGCAAGATATATATTATAAATATAACATATATATATAATATATATTATTATATTATATGATACTAGAGTAAATATATGAGTAATAGTAAATAATATGTATATATTAATATAGTATATACAGTAACATATAGAGTTATAATAATATGGAGTCCACTTCATTATCATTATAAAGTTTAATAATATGTATAAGTATATAAATATACAGTATATATAATACAATGGACATACCACTACTACTATATATTATATATATACTATTATATATATATAGTGATATAGGTATAATATATATATATATATTAATACATATATATATATATATATATCTATATATGAATATGATTTATACTCACATTGGTTTCCTATATATCCTGTGCCTCCATTAATAATTTATTTGAATTATATATTATATAAGGTTATATATTAATTTGTTATATATATATATATAGTATATATTATATGTATATATATGTTGATTTTTTATATATATAATATCTGTATATCATAAACAATTTATGATAGTATAAAAAATTAGAATGACTACATTATATTATATATATAATATTATATTATATAATTATATTAATTAGAAATAATCTACATAAATTTACACTAGAAATAATATATAAGAAAAAGTGTAAATATACTTCTATAATATAATAAATCGGGATTAATTTATTATATCATTATCACTATGATATATATATTATATAATAAAATATAATATATATAATATATATATATAATAATATATATATATATATATTATATATATATATATATATAATATACTATATATATAATAGATCGGTATATATATAGAATTTATTTCGTCTGCGTATATATATTTATACTATAATTTTTTTAAACTAGTGATACTCAATATAAAACTATATATATAGCGAGCTACGGTGATTTTTACGCGGAAATAATATTGCAGATATAACTATATACTTGATAGGCGGGGGTCCCCCAGCACTATAGCTATGATATATATATATATATATATATATTATATATATGTATATATATATATATATATATATTATATATATATATATATTATATATATATATATATATATATATATATATATATATATATATTTATATATATATATTATATATATATATATATATAGTGATATATACGTAGTATGTACTATAGGATATAGTATATGTATATAATAATATATATAATTTATATATAGGCGTATAAGATTAAACTTTATTCTGTTTACTAATAAACTATGAGACACACGCAGTAGTTTCAAACATCTATTATACTTAATATATATATATAGCTTAGAGTATAGCATATATATACTAATATATATATTATATATATATATATACTATATATATATATATATAACATATAATATAGCTATATATATATATATATATATAATATAGGCGAGAAATATATAGATTTATTTATATATCGTCATATGAGATTACTATATAGTATATAGTGAGTTAATGAATTTATTCATGGTCTTTGTCTCAATTTTTAACTAATCATAAATTTTAATATTTTTAATTTTTAAGTCTTTTCAGTACTTTTTTTTTTTACTTTATACATAAACCAATTTTTTATTTTTTTTTGTATTTCAGGTGTTACTATTGCGTGTTGTTGTGTGTGTGTGTGTGTGCTGTTGTGGAGAGGGTGTCTTGTGATGTGTGTGTTGTTTGTGTGTCTTGGTGTGGATGAGGCTCCGGGAAAGCGTTGTTTTTTTTAGAGTCAAAACCGCAATCAGTGGCAGGCTTTTTTTGGGTGGGCCTTGCTGTAACTGAGTCGATTGATGTGTGTTCGTTGTGTGAGTGCGTTAAGTTTTGACATGTACTCGGACATGAGTAGAAATATTATATGGGGTGTGGCCGTAGGCTTGGGGTCTCTATTGACTTTTGTCCCTAGAGCGTTTCCGTGAGCCTTGGAAAGCTACTCTACCCAATGAATATTCTGTGGATATCACCTTGCTAACGTGTCTGCTAAGCTAAACATTTTATTACTAGATATGAGAACCAACAGCCTACAGCTGATATATTATTTCAAATATCAACTTTAATAATCGTAATCCAGAGCTATAACGCTTTCTCATAATTTTCAGGCTAAATGGTGCGTCTTTGGCTATATAAACAATTAACACTGCCTGTAACACCATACCTTGAGAATCTTTGAATCTCTATCCCTAATGTTCCGAGAACTGTTCTGTGGCTTTAAAATCTTTCTCCTACTTATAGTTTGGCATCTTTATTAACATCTTCTGAGTAGTCAAAAGCAGAGGAGTAATAGAGGGGATTTCCACACTTTTTTGAGTAAGAAGGCAGAAGTTTATTCATGAGACTGTTTACTATTTCCCCATCCAAATCGCTTGATAATCATTCTATTTCTAAGGTGATATTTCAAGCGGTAGACATCACATAGACAGATCGAGTGGTTGCGGCTCCATACTACTCATACTTGATGGGCGAGGAGGGAGGAGGCCAAACTAACATTTAGTATTCTCAAGCGATCCAGGAAGCAGTTAATTAATTTAAAGAACCTAAGACACATACGGAGACTTTCCGTCCTAAGGCGGCAATTTTCTATGAAGGCACTACGACGCATAATGATTTATGTGTGCAACTCTTGCACCTACTTATATCAGAGTGTAGGTAAACTATCACAACCCATTTTTCCCGGGTCCCATATCCGGTAACTCTGACCACAATCTGTAGCTCTATAATTTTAACGCTTTTTTGGCTTCTCCAGTAGCTCTACGATGCCCCAAACGTACTTTCTGGCACTTTAAATCGGGATAATTGGGGAGCGTTTTCGGGTGTGGGGGCACGTTCTTCTTTGCAAACTATGGACTTGATTGGAGATCTTGGCTGGCTTATGACTAAGGAGGACGCTTCAGTCACGCTGAAAAGGTAGGGCCGTAATCGTCGAGGGTATAAGCGGGTTCATTCCATCTTCAACTAAATCTTTTTTTTTCTCCACAAAAATCCATTTTTCGATGGGGAATGTTTTCTCGTTCCATTCAGGAGAGAGATATTGCCTATCGGGCATGGGAAAACTCTCGTTCTCTTATGCTATTACTCTTACTAATTTCGATTCTGCTCGGAATCATTTGGCGAGCTATTTATTCGACAGGGCGCTTTCACTAAAGAAGTGCACGACAACCTACTTGGCTCTCCTACTAATATAAATTTCTGGTCCTCTTGTAGTTTAGCAGGAAAGTTTGTAAATCTGCCTTTCCTCCACTTAATTCGCTCTGACGGTTCTGTAGCTAACTCTCCTACTGAAAGGCTAATCTCTTCGGCCTTCTTTTTTCATCTACTTAACCCTGAACGATTCCGGCATCCCCTCCTCCTGCTTGTTCTCCTCAAAGGTTTCCTATGACTCTTCCCGTGATTACGCATGATTGGGTGCATGGGATTCTGAGATCTATGAGATGGACTTCAGGAAGATTAGTGGCCCGTGATAGGCATTCCTTCTCCCCCTTGTTTATGAGGGAGTGTTCGCTACCTAAGACTGGCCCTGTCCTCGTTCAACTCTACGTCTCTATGCCTTAATCCTAGTACATTTCCTCAGTGCTGGAAGCGCGCAAATGTCCAACCAATCCCTGGGAACAAAGGGCATATCCGCTCTGGCCATTCAAATTATCATCCTTTTGGTTCTACTTGTATGGTCTATCTATCTTTCAAATTTTATCCTTAATTTTCATTTCTAGGACCATCTGAGTCTCATTTCCTCTTTCAGATTATTAGTATGGCTTTCGACGCTCGGGGTCAACTGGTGACAATCACTACCCTATCTTAACTGATTTATGGTCTTCTGCCTTAGGAACTATGGGGAGTCTTGGGTGGTGGCACTCGATAATATCAAAGGCTTTTGATCGAGTATGGCTTTGCGTCGCCTACTTCTCTGAGCTCTGTTTCTCTGGTGTTTCCCAACATTTTTTATGCTTACTCTTGTCAAAGTTTTTCTCTCTGGTCGCTCCATAACGGCTGTCGCTGAGTGATCGACTTCTTCTCCTTTTCTGTTAATTGTGGTGTTCCACAAGGTTCTGTTTTGTCTCTAACTTTATTCCTACTTTTCATCAACGATCTCCTCGGCTGTCTGTTATGAATTTTATTAATCCTGCCGATGACTCTCCTCCCATTCTTCCACTCCTTTCAAATCTGCTCCTCTTTTGCATCTAGCGTTGCCTCTCGTCTTCAGCTTTCTGATTCTATTCTTGCCGACCTTGGATGGGAATTAACTTCCGTGGGGCTACCGAAACCTTGTAAAATTTCACTCTTTGAAAACTCAACTACTTTACATCTCCCTCTCCAAAAACACCTAACTTTTCTATTCTTTTTCGATGGTTTCCTTAACGTCTGACTTGTGACACAAACATAAACATTCTGTCTGAACAAATAAACAAAAAATTTATCATGGAAACCTCAATATCACAATCGGTTCTAGAGCGGCCTTAAAGAAACTGGAGTTCTGTTTTTAGGTTGCGGGAATTTTTTTCTTCTGAGCAAAGCTACTCCAGTTATATAAGAGCCTTATTTCCCTTGGTTTGGAAGTACTGTTCTCAACATCTTTCCTGTGGGCTCCGGCTCTCACCCTTCTATTGGATAGAGTTGAGTCTAAAGCTACGAGACTAATTAACTGTCCCCTACTTTCATAATAACACTCTTGACCCTCTATGTCTGCAACGTGACGTTGATGTTGGTGCTTTATCTTCTTTTCTATAGGTACTACACAACGGTAGAATTATGTTGGAGCCAGAGGAGTTGGCCACTCCCATTCCACCTCCATTGCGTCGTTCTTGTAATACAAGGAGTGCCAAGGGGTGCCATGCTCTCGGATGAATTTTGCGTGAGCATTCAAACACCCCAGACTCGTTCGTTGGTGGTGCTCCTTCTTTCCAGCCACTTTTCTGTTCCGTGGAAGGCTCCTTACCATCATTCTTGTTTTTTTCACACTGTATTTAATCTTTATTGGAGTTTACAGCAACGTCAGCGGACACCTGAGGGTAGTTTGCTTTCGCCTTCGGATTGCTGGCCTATGTCGGTAATATAATTTTATGCCCCTCCTTGAAAAGGGCCCAGCTCGTAAATAAGTATTACCCTGTAAAAAGAAAAAAAGACAAGAAAAAGGTATATATAATTATTCATAAAATGGACAATAAAGTTAATGAAATTGGAAGCTGTTCAGTTTAAAATTAACTATAATATATACTCATTACGGTGTAATTATTAGGGGAACTCCATGCAAAGGCCATTCAAGTTAGCAGTGAGTGGATATATTAAATATAAATTATTAATAATGGTATATATATATGTATATATATATATATATATATATATATATATATATATATATATATATTATATATAATATTTATATTATATATATATATATATATATATATTATATGTGTAAGTGAGTGTCAATAATATATAGGCTAATAATAATATCCTATGTATATTATATAATAGTTTATGTTATACTCACTAACTTATATATATATATATATATAATAATCATATCAGTATATAATATATATTATATAAGTATATAACATCTAATAAAATAATAAGTATATAGTGAGGTATACCTTAATATATAAATATAAGTACCTATATAACTTTTAGAGATATATCATATAGGATACATAAAAAGTATTTTACCTATATATATATATCCTATATATATATTATATGTGGGTATTAAAATATTATATTGACCATTTATATAGGGATACTTAAGTAACTATACATAATATAATGATAGGAAATATATTATGTAGTCTAGTATATATATATAAAACATTTCATTGAGTAAAAATATATAACTATAATATATAATAATATATATATGACTATAATATATATTATATTTATATATATATATCATGAAGAATATATAATCACTATACTAATATATAATATAATAGTTATGATATAGTCAATATATATATATATACTAACTGTGTATATATGATATATATATGTATAATAATTATAATATCATAAATAATATAATATTTCAATTAATAGTAAAACTACTATAATACTATATATATTACTATAGATATACACAGGTAAGGTATATATACATATATAATATAAAATTATTATAATACCTATACATATATATATATATATATATATATATATGTTAGGATAGCATATAATATATATATATATATATAATTAAATTAGTGACCCTAACTAGGTATCGATAAATAATCCCAAATTTATTAAGTATATATATTATATATTATATATAAGGAGTATATACGAAATAATTGAGTAGTGAGGGAGTGAGTATATATAGTATAATACGTACATAATAATCTATATATATATATAATATCTAGGTTATGCTATTATATATAGATCATATGATCAACCTACGAGTGATTCTAATGGTAATATATTATTTCCTCCATCATATCTTTTTATATACCGTACTACTATTATTTATACTATCTCTTTAAGCAAAGAAAAATCCAACCAAACTGATAAATAATAAGGAAGGTATAGTGCAATTTTGATAATGAAGTTCAATAAGTAAAAAAACAAGTTAGCTTTCTCTGAAGAGGCCTTTTCAGGGTTGTTTATGGTCTTGTTACAACAGTAAATTTGAATATGTACAAGGCAAAAAATACAGATAATGTAACAATGTTTCACATGGATGTATGGAACCTGTACAAGGCTTGTACGCGGGGAATATTCAGCCTATATTAATATGTATACTTGAGACATATAAAAGCAAATGTAAACAACCAATTTATGGGTAGAGTGTCTCTTTCGTGAAAAGTTATTACAAATATATGGCTGATCGGATGTGTTATGATCGTAGAGAATTACCGAGTTGTATAAAAAATGTAGGCTAAGGAAAAGTAATTTGGTCAGAATAAGGGCTAAGCTTTAGCGCCTAGAAACGCCATAGTAAAAGAAGGATTTTCGTATTTGGATCATGGACCTGGTAGGTGAGAGATCTTTTTTCCTGTCATACATTAAATACACTTGTCTTCTTCTTTCCTTCGAATGGTCCTTCTTCTTCTTCTTCTTCTTCTTCTTCCGTTCTTTCCTTCTTCCTTTCTTCTTTCTTTCTTCCTTCTTCTTCTTCTTCTTCTTCTTCTTCTTCTTCTTCTTATTCACTTACTCTATTTTTTATTCTTCTTCTTCTTCTGCTTTCTTTTTCTGCTTCTTATCTCTTTCTTCTTCTTCTTCTTCTTCTTCTTCTTCATCCTCTTCTTCTTCTTCTTCTTCATCCTCGGTCTTTCTACTTCCTATTCCTTTTTGTATTTTTTTTATTCGTTTATTGTATTTGTATCTTTTTCTTTTTTTTCGCGAATCATGATTTATTTGTTCTATGCCTGATATATTGTGGAAATTATTATTTCTTTGCAAAACGTCAGTTGGTAAATCCTTCATCTTACACGTTTTGTTCATTTGTTTTCTTCTTTTTTTTCTTCTTTATTTTCCGATTTGCTTAATGACTCCGACAGTGCTAGCCATAAAGGTGCGTATCGCAATCCAGCACAAATCAAAGTGGGATTTCTTCTGCACAATCAAACTAAGCCAAATGAGAAAAATAGGACACATTTCCTTCTCTTATCGAAAGAGCAATGGAGAATGTGGTTAAATGTCATATTAAAAAAGAAGACGCTTTTTGGGGGGAGGAGTTATCTTTGCAAAACAACGCTGAAAAAGGTAAAGGGTCAAAAAGGTCAGAAAACGTGCTCCAGCAAATTCAAAATCCCATAAATAGACAGTGAACGTCACAGAAAAAGAGATTTTTGTGGACATAATTTTGATATATGAACAATAGTACAAGATTCAGAGTCATGAAACGTAATTTTACAAAAATTCACGAATATCAGTCGGAAGGAGTATGCTTTATCAGGCGGAGTGAGGGAGAAGCCAAGGGGGGCAAGGGATAGTTTTTTTTTAGGTTGGGCTGGGCATACAATAGAGTGTGATATTACATAAGGGGCAGTGAGCAGATTCAGACATATGGTAGGAATTATTGGAAAACAACTAATCATACCACTTTATTGCCAAATAAAAACAAAAAATACAAAAAAGACTATAATATTATTATATTAATTACCTTATAACTAACGAGAAGGTAAGTAGAATTATATATAAATAGTAATTATTATAATAAAGTAATAATATTTTAATATATATTTACTTGATTATTATATAAAAAATTTATATGGTCAGTTGGGAGAGAAAAAAGAGTACGGTAACAATGAATAGAGTGTCAGTGTTATATGCTAATATAGGATTAAATGCACATACCTAATTAATACTTGGTATATAATATATATATATATATATATATATATATATATATATATATATATATATATATATTATATAGCTATAGTGAGAAGTGATATATGAGTATAATATATTATATGACTATCAATATATAAAGTATCCCCTACAAATAGTATATAGTTTATATATATTGTGTATTCATTACTATTATGTATACTATATTATTATATATATATATGCTAATATACATATTAGTATTTAATGATTTTTTATATTATTTCAACATACTATATATAGTATATATATATATATATATATATATATATATATACAATAGTAAGTTATAATATATATATATAACATACCTATAATAATATAACATGAAATTATTATACATACTATTATATATATATATATATATAAATATATATTATATATATACTATCTATACACTCTATATATATATGAGGGGTATATATATATTTATAATATATTGAATATATATATATTAATATATATAATAATTATATATATATATATATATTATAATATATATTATTATATATATATAATATAATATATATATACTTAGTTATATATATATATAATATATATATATTATTATATATTATAATATAATATATATATTTATATATATTATTATAATATATATATATATATATATATATTAATATATATATTATAATATATTATATATATATAATATATTAATATATATAATATATATAATATATTTATATATATGCGCGTTAGTATGTGTGTGTGTTGTGGTGTGGTGGTGTGTAGTGTGTGTGTAGGTGTGTGTGTGTGTGTGTGCATGTACTCACACTGGAGGTGTTTCGGAGTGTGTAAATATGCAAGAGCGTCCAATGAATCATCTTTCAATCTTCGCAGTATATATGATCATGAGGGATACTAAATTTATAACTCTGACATATGTCAAGATATAGGAGGGGACGGAGGCCAAACAGCTGGTAATCAGTAGCAAAAAGAAAAAAAATTCAGATAAAAATATGCGTCGAAAGGCTGTTGCGAAAGAGCACTTGTCGATACATATAGAGACCTTCGTTTTGCAACATCTGACGAAAATCATTTAAAAAAATAAAAGGAGGGTTAGTTGCAGTATCTACAGCATTATTGTGAATTTCCTTTAACGATTCCTATTACAATTATTAATTATTAATTTTACTTATTTATTTTCTAATAACTTAATATTATATATTATTATTAATTATTATATTACAATCTTTCTTCATTAATTAATTATTATTATTATTATTAAGATCATTTTATTATTATTATCTCATTGTTATTATTTATCTCATTATATATATATATCAGAATTATTTTATTTTACAAATATTATTATTTATTCTATTATTATTATGGGAATAAATTATTATTATTTATTATTCAAGAAAAATGATCTTGTTTTATATTTCAAGAAAAATTATCGTATTTATTTTAATTATTATTATTATTATTATTATTATTATTATTATTATTATTATTATTATTATTATTATTATTATTATTATTATTATTATTATTATCATTATTATTTATCACTATTGATGCACCCAATTAGTCTTATTTATTAATCATTATGCATTATCTATTAATCATTACTCATTATTATTATCATTATCATTTCATCTATTATTTAATTATCATTATATTACATTACTTCTTTATTCTATTATTATTATTCATATTATTATTATTATTATTTTATTATTTCTAATATTATTATTATTTATTATTATTATTATGGGAAAGAATCAAATGATTGCTAAATATAATATTATTGTTGTTATTATTGATTATTAAATTAATTTGCTCATTAGATATTAATTTTGATTAATTATATATTATTATTATTATTATTATTAATAGACTTTTTATTTATATTTTCTCATATTATATTATTTATTATTGTTATTATTATTATTATTATTCTTAATCTTATTATCATTATCATAAATTATCAAAGCTCTAAAATAGGAATGTTTTGAATATGGTTGTATGGTGTGAGAATGTTTGAAGACTCATTATTATTAAATGTATTTCTGGTTTCAAAGGACACAACACTGTGTTGCAATTAGTAAACCCATTTCACATATTAGGGAAAAGATTTTTGGTTATTACAATTAACTAGACACATTTAAAGATGTAAAAAAAATTGACACATGATATAAAAAGTTGTTGTGGCATCTGTTATTCAATGATTAGATTATATTTTCCAAATATATTAAAAAATATTTCTAAATTAAAAAAGGTTTCTCATTTTTCCTCTTTATGAAAAGAGTCTAACATGAACTTTCTTATTTTGTATTTTATGTGCTTAAAATATAATATTCACTTTGTTGATTTCCTTTCTCTGCATTGATGACTATTATTACTTTATTATTTTATCTTATTATAGTCGCTTTCACTAAATTATTATTATTATTTATTTATTAATATTATTAATTATTATTATTATTTATTATTATATATTCACTTATTAAAAAATAATTATTTTACTCAATATAGTTAATTAATTGTGAAGGATAAAAATTCAATTATTATCATTATTATTATATCATTGTTATTTCTCGTGATTGTCAGTTATTATTATTATTTCGTATTATTTTTTCTATTATTGTGAATTATTTCTATTTATATTATTATGTCTTATGGTCGTTTATTTTGTATAATTATTATCATTGCTCCATTTATTTGACACTGCGTAGTTAATGGATCCATTCATTTTATTATTATTCGTTTACCTTAATTTTATTATTACATTATTATTGAAGAAATTGTAATTAATTATTCATTAGAGAAAATTAAGTATTTGGTATTATTGAGTACTTCACTTAGTGAGTGTAAATTATCTGATTATTATGAGGTATTATATATTGATTAGTTATTGCGTGTGTTAATTTATCTCAATTATTATTATTATTTTTTTACTTTTATTATTCTTAATATTATTATTGTTTATTGAAAATATTATTCTTATTTATTTCTATTTCTATTATTTATTATTATTATTTATTATTTTCACAATTAAATTATAATTCTCCATTTGGTATTTATCTATATTGGAATATTGAATTTAAATTATTATTTGTATATATTATTTTACTTATTATTATTATTATTATTATTAGTGTGCATATTTATTCCAGTTTCTTCTTATCTTCACTCCATAAATCCAACTCAGAGGGAATTCTTTATTGCATTATCGCAATTTTATTATTATTTATTATTATTATTAGAGTGTGATATAAATATAAATCTTATCGTTTGAACTTTCACTTATTATTATTATTTATTATTATCATTATTATTATTATCATTATTTAATTATTATTATTATTATTATTATTATTATTATCCCTTTAATATTTCTTTTTATTACATTATATTTTATTTATTCCATTATTATTAAATTATTATTATCTAGTTCTTATTATTATTCCTCCGAAATTATTATTTAATAATTAGCTATTAATTATTAATTATTATTATTTATTAATCTGAATTATTATTATTCATGGTGATCCTTATAATATTAATGCCATCTGTAAATCTACATGTAAGTAGTCATATTATTTATATTGTTTATATTTTTAATTTTTTATGTTTTGCATTGATATATTAATTATCACTTATTGTTAATGATTATTATTATTTTCATATATTTATTAAAATTTTTTTTTTAATTTTTATCATTAGTATTATATATTAATTATTATTATTATTATTATTATTATTATATATTATTTTATTATTATTCTTATTGAAATTTAATATTAACTATCTCATTCTATTCATTAGATTATTATATTAATTATTATTTTTCAAAGCTCTCATTATTATTATTATTTTAATTATTAATTATTTTTTGTGTTATGTTACTAATATAAATTACATCTCTTTTATAATATTTAACATTCATTATTTTGTAATCATTGATTCCTAATTCCTCCACTTTATTCGTTGTTTGTTGTTGGTTATTTAAGAAAATTTTGAGGGAAATGAAGTAAAGTCTGCCGTTATTGATAGTGCATCAGAAATTGTGTAAGTGTCCTAAGTTCTAAGGAGTAAAGTATGCGTAAATACTCTCTATTATATATCTATAACTTATAGGGAAAGGTTCATATAATCTCTATTATCACTGAGGTACCTATCTATATATTCATTTTTATTTCATTGTATATAATTCTATATAATATATATATTATATATCGATATATATATATCACCTGTTAGATGTAATTTATTCGTAGCATCTTACTCACTTACCTTATACCTGCTTCTCCTATCTTATATACTATCATCATATAATATTCTATATATAAGGTTATTCTCTAATTGCCATCTTCCTCTAGTGATTTACGCATTAAGATCGGGTGTATGGGAATATTTACTTGTAAGATCTATTGTAGATGCAGTAAGAGGATAAGTAGCTAGTAGGCTATTATATACACGGATTGGCATTTACTCCCCGTGTTCTGAGGGTAATATCGTGTGCTTCGAGCCTGGTATACCTATACCTAATGTCCTCTATAATATATGATATAAGATATCAATACTCATTATATATATATATATAACTTCTCATATTAATATATGCCCTATTTACTACTTATATGTACATTTCCTATTACATGATGGCTTAGGAAAGCGCGCATATATAATTGTACCTATAAACTACATATAATTATTATCCCCTAGAAATATAAGCTGATGATACAAGTACCGCTCTAGATACCTTATTACTATAACATAATACTATATATCGTCCTATTATAGCTCTTACACTTGTTAATGATATCTAATCTAAAGAATTCACTATTTTTGAAACTCTTCTTAATAATATATCTCTCTATTATATATATATTCCTTTATTATATGTTATTATCATTATATATATAACTATGTAGAGTCTCATTCCAATATTATTCTTTATCAGATCATTCAGTATATGGCTTATCCGATATACGTACTCTGAGGTAATACTGGTGACTAATCCTATCTATACTATATCTTATTACTGATTTATATGGTACTTTTACTAGCCCTTTAAGGGCTATGGGGATAGTATACCTTGGTGGTGGCACTCGATAAATCATAAGCTTTTGATACGAGTTAATATGGACATGTACTCGATCATATCTACTCTCACTATAAAGCTCCCCTTTCACTTTGGTTTCCTCCTTCTCTATGCTATTGCTATACTTACTCATATATTAGATCTATACAGTTTATATACCTACTATCATGGTCGCTCCATATCGCACTCGTTGATATGTAGGAATACGTGAATACTTCTTCCACTTCATCCTTATTTCCTGATTAATATTATATGTGGAGTTTCCTTATATATATAATAAATGAGAGCTCTGTTTTATATCATACTATAATATATATATATATACTATATATATACTAATAACTTTCAAAATTGCTTCTCTTATTTAAATTCTATATTAACTAGATATTACTTACCCTTCAGATACTGTATTATTATATACCCAACTATTATTATCTAGTTATTCACTATATATATATTACTTATATATATATAGTATATATATACTAAGTATAATATATTATAGTAACTTATACAATATACTCTTTACTGTATCATTCTTTATACCATACTCATTATATTCATAAATCTGATTCAGCCTATACTATATATATATATCTTTATATATATAATATTTCTATATTATAACTATAGTAGTATTAGAGCGCTATTACTCGTCTTTCGATGACTTATTCTGATTATTACTATATCATTTGAGTCTATAAGATACTAAATATACTGAGATGGGATATTATCCCTATCTCATATAGATTGAGGTAGTATACTCAGCCATACAATAACCTTTTGATAGTTGAAATTTACATATAATACTCTTTGAGAAAACTCATAATATCTAACTATATAGTACTCTATTACGTCCTCCCGTTTTTTTTATTTTTCCTTTTTTTGGGCTGATCGAACTTGTCACGCCTCTTCTTTCTATCTAGCCCCTAGGGCCTCCCATCATATTTCTGCCGCCTAGGCATTTGCCTAATTTGCCCCTTTAGTCTCTGCTTATAGCGGTTTAAACAAGAGATGCGCCTACTGCCTTTCTTGTGTCGACATGGTACAAAGTAATTGACGTCACGGTTAGATGTTACTGTAGGGTTCATCATCCTAGTCGGAGTCATGTGTTTACCAACATAACATTCTTAGAGTGGTTAATATATTGAGGGTCCTGAAGCTAGTGAATCTCTGTGATTTATTATTCAATAAAAACAAATGAGAATATATTAGATTATATGGGAAACGCCGTGTTAACAGTACTCGTAAGTATTACTTTGCTCAACATTGAGGTGGATTTAAGGTCTTTAAGGGACATGCTAGGGGTGGCAGAACTCTGTAAATAAAGATGAATACTGGGGAGTGTTTACTGAGTTACAGGAAGTTGATGAAGTTAACGTGAATTCTTTTAGGGATAATTTTAGTTTTTTCTGTGTGCCTGCACAGTGTTCTATACTTATATATACCAGTTATATAATAGTATAGTGGACTACTTATGATATTAAATATCCTTTACCTTTATTTTGTGATCTTGTGTTATATGGAGTATCTGTACTATTCATAATATATATATATTATGTTATATAATATACAATCTATTTGGAGTATAGTGAGGCTCTACGAGGCTCCACCCCTTATATATATATATTATATATTATATATATATATTGATATATTTTATAGGTAACAGATAGAGTTGTAGTATTCAAATGCACTAAAGAGACTCACATTAATATCATGTCCCCTATCGCATATTTCTACAAAGGATTATGATCAAAACATGTCTTCTTACCCTCTTTTACTTCCCTTTTGCTAATGCTCCTTTACATCGAAAGAAGCAAAGCCTATTTTAACCTCTATAAACGTTAACTCTTGTACAAAAATTTCAACTGGGCAGAAAACTATCTGGTGTTATACAAATTTGGGGGAAACTACTCGTAATGTGATTTCCCGACTATAAATATTAAAAATTGCAATACAAAAAGTATTTCCTTAAAACGAGTTTTCAATCAGATAGACGCATTCCAAATACCTCTTCATTGCGTTCGCCCTCTGGCAATAACAAGGGGGTTGGCCAATGACCATCTCTGATCTGCCTGCCATTTGCCACGTGAGCATCAAACTGGAAACCCCACCAGACAATCCGATCGTTTATGAATGTGACTGCCTCCTTCTTTCCAGCCTACTTCTGTTTCCTGTGCGTCACTTCTTCAACTATCCGATACTGTTCTGTTAATTTCCCTAAACTAAGTTATTATAATCTTCCTTTCTTTAAAACACACGTCTGCTCGCTCCCCTGAGAGTTTGCGATCTTTGGTAATGGGGTCGGTGGTTCCTTTACCGTTTATTCTAATTTCCTCTGCCCCCTTCCTTGAACAGGGCCCAGCCCGTGTTAGTGGTGTTACACAAAAAATACATAATATTATATATATATATATATTATTATTTATGAATATATTAGCTATGTTAAGAAATATTATATAATATGCGTTTATTATTTCATAATTATATATTATAATAATATGAAAGTAAATAATTACATTATTATACATTTATATAAATATATAAAGTTATCTTTTTTATATTATAATATATTATATATTATAATATATAATGTCCATATAGGGACGTGTTTTTTCATATTTTAAACTTTAAGTAACCTATGGTATCCTTCAAATATATAAAATTTTAGTATATGTAGGATTTGGTTTCAATTTTTGTTTTTAATACAAATTAGTAATATGAATAAAACAATGTATACGGTATTTGAATATTAATCAAAAAGATACACTTATTTTTCTCTCGTACTTTTATTTTTTTGATGCTTTGTTTCTATTTCGATTACTAGTAAATTCTCTGCTGTTTGGTCTTGTTCAACAAAGTTTTATTTGGTACATCTGATCATCTAATTCTTATTATTTATAATTATTATATATACTATATACTTAGGAACTATATATAAAATCTAATATATATATAAATATAATATATATATATAAATATATGGTTATATATATATATAGATGGTCAGTTTTATTTATGCTCAGAGGTAATGTAGTTAAAGTTGTGAAATTTTTGGGAAAAACATGGTTTAAGTTAATAACTATTTTTGGATCAATCAGTCTCGTAATAAATTCATTAGAAGGATGGGAATTTAACTTTTTTTTATTATTTTTTTTTCTTTTTATTTATTTTTTTTTTTTGAAAAGTATTTACTTTTTATTCATTTTATTTTTAAACCAATAACACCAATTTAGCATTACTGTAAAAAATTCTAAACATTGTCGTTTTCTTTATCCGCCAAGATCTCCAAATTTTGTCCACCAGCATAAATCCAATCTTTGACCTGCTTATTCTATTTCCTATACATCTTTTACTGCTCTTTTTCTATTTGTAGTATATTCCAAAAATATGTGAAGTTCTAAACTTCCTTCAACTGTTCCTCCTTACACTCAGAGACCATCTCTCTGTACTTATCTTCATTATTTTGGTTTTCCTTTTATTTATGTTTTGACTTATGGTCCTCTAAAAATTCCAGCTCTCCCTTTCAAATCCTATTTCTTTTGTACCAGTAGGCACACTTCATCAGCATAGATCAGATTTTCTAGTATGTCTATCAGTATTTAGCATACTATTCTCTTCCTCTCCCGTGTGGCCCTCATTTATCACCATCAAGTATGACTGGTTCATAACAGACACCTCTGTTTTTCGCCTATATTTACTTCAAAAGCTTTTTTTATGTCACCCTTATGTTCAACTTTATATATATATATATATATATTATATATATATATATAATAATATATATATTATATATATTATTATTAATATATAATATATATATATATATATATAATATATATATATATATATATATTATATATAAATATATATATATTATATATAGTATATATTACTATATATAATATATAATATATATATATATATATATATATATATATATATATATATATATATATATTCCCCATACGATTCTCACATGAACCCTAATAATTTTTCCACTGGAATCCGTACTTTCAAATTACTATCAAATTACTATCGACATTAACTCTCCTTGCGTAGAATGCCTTCTCAGAATCAGCAAAACCCCAATGATCATAGAAAGTTCCGCTCAGTATTCTGCTCAACATTTATCCTCAAGACATTAATCTGGTCTACAAACGATCTTCCTTCTTTCAAACCTATACCTGTTCTCCCCTCAAAATTTCGTATTATCTGATTCCTCATTATTTCCAAGATGGCTCGCGTTTTAATTTTATTTGGCGCTGACAGATATCCTCTTTCAGAAGTCACATTTCGACAAGTTTCCTTTCTTTGATAATTTGATTAGTAGACTCTTCCTCAGCTCTTTGGGGAAGATTTCTGTCTCTCACATTATTTAAAAAAAAAACTACCCTAATTTCTCTACGACTGTCTCCTAGTCAACCCTCAGCAGTTCCATTCGAGTTTGATCTATTTCTGGCACTCTTCCCATCTTCAGTTTTTTTTATTACTTTTATTATTTTTCTTCTAGTTGAGGTTTCAGTTTCCACATTCTGTCTTCGTTAAGACCCTTCTTTTTTCTTTCCCTCCTATCTCTCTCATCTCTATTTCACTTTCCTGTTTCAACATCCTTAGATCGCTCCTTTCATCTCTTCATTCTCCCATCCTTAGTAGAAATCATTTTCTATATTTTCCCTTCACATCATGTTTTCTCCTGTATCTTTTCCCTGTAAGTATTTTGGTAATTTTATATACTCCTCCGATATCTCCAATTATGGCACCCCTTCCCACTTTTTCGCCAAATCCTCTATCCGCTATCTTTTATCTCTACTAGCTCCTCTCCTTGTTTCTGTGTTTTTTTTAGAGCAAGGACTCCATCATTTCTTTCCTTTCCTCCAGCTCAGAACATTTCTTTAACTTTTATTTTAACTGTCTTCTCTTTTCTATCATACTTTAAGTTTCATCTAAGATACATTTTTACTTCTCTTTAGTTACATATCATATTTTCCCTCGCAGCCCACAAAAGCGTCTGGTTAAAACCACCCAGTTTCTTTACAACCCTTTCTCATATCTTCTTCCCTCTTTGTCTTCCTCCTGTGACAGCTTAAATTTTTTCTAAGGTTCACCTGAAATTCTTCCCTCACCTCAAGTCCCTCTACCTCAAATCTCCTACTTCTTTTCTACATGTTCATGCAGTTCTTCCTTAATCTGATTTTAGTCTCCGTCAAGATCAAATAATCTTTATCACATCCATCCCCTTCTACCTCTCACATTTCTCTAAGATGTTATCCATCCCTTTCTTTTAGCAAAATGATTTATCTGTTTATCTATTCTATTAGGTAACACTTAAGTGACATTACGACATCAATTATGTTCCTCCCATCACCAACATTTTTTCTAATACTTTCTCTGGTAGTTAAATATGTTCAAGCAACCATCACACTCAAAAAAATATACACATAGTCTCAGATCATGATTCTTTCGTGTTTACAAGTATTAGTATATATATATAAAAAGTAAAAACAGTCAAAGCGATCAGTCTTTTTTTTATTTTGCTTAGTTTCGTCAGACTGTCCGAAAAATTGCATCACGAGAGAATAAACCTACATTTATTTCTCGTTTGACATATGAAAAAAATGCAGAATTAAAGTAAAGTAAAGTAAAGTAAAGTAAAGTAAAGTAAAGTAAAGTAAAGTAAAGTAAAGTAAAGTACTGCCTTAATTTGATAACGCTCTTTTATTTGATTCTTCTGGCCACATAACGTTTAGTCTACTCGTCTCTCTAGAGACAGTTTAAAGGTTCGCTTTTGGTTTTTTTTTTCATAAGTCAAGTTCTCTCCTAACATTTTGCCGTTGTAGGTGAAAATTTGAAGAATTAATTTTTTTTTCGGGATTCCAAAACTTACTTTGGTTAATGCATGTTCAGAATAATCAAACAACGTGCTATTTCCCTTAGTTCCAGCATTTTAAACTTTAGCTATAAAATAAATGTAGTACAAATTAATTACACATTACATACTCCCTGTTACTTACCTACCACAAAAGCACTTCCTCCTAACTTGTCTATGACAGATGTTTAATCAAGCCTAAAACTGTCTCTTTCTTTCTATAATTCATTAATAGAGCACAACTGTTTTTTCGAAATTAAATAAAAAATGCAAATACAGACTGGGTTTACCCACAGATGTCTAATACATATATTCATTTATTAGGCCAAGGTTATATATAGATAAATATATATTATATATTATATAATATTATATATATATATATATATATATAATATAATATATATATATATATATATATATATATATATATATATATATATATATATATATATATATATAAATAGAATGAACGTATTAGAGAGTTGTGTGGTGTGAAGAAAGTGGTTAATGAGAGAATAAATGAAAGTATGTTGAGATGTTTTGGTCATGTGGAAAGAATGAATGATAGTTGGTTGGTTAAGCGGATGTATAGTGGCGAGTGTGTTGGGAACCGACCGGCTGGGAGACCGAAGAAAAAGTGGATTGAGTCGGTGAACGAATGTCTGAAGGAGAGAAATGTGAGTTTGGCAGAGGCGAGAATAAAGGTGCATAATAGGAGTGAATGGCGGGGGATTGTGAGGGGGTATGGTTGTGGCCCACCTGGGCCAAGGGATGAACCCTTACATTGACGATCTACCATGGTGAGGGTCCGTCGCTGTCCCATGAAGCTTTAGGGTGGATTTTCTGAATGCGACGAGTTCTCACTAATTAATGGTACTGAGGGGGCGGTAAGGCTGGGCTTTCTTTTCGACTTTTGTCATGTTCTTCTACTGCTTTTCTTTTCCGATGCTCGTCACGCACCTTACTCCCATTCTTGGGAAAATAGAAGGAAGATAAAGAAGAGAGAGATATAAATAGATATCAACTTCAAACAATAAACATTTTATTTCAGTTCATTCTCAGAGTCTCTTTTCTCATATGCAAATAGAGAATAATTCATAAAAAAGGATGAAACTTTTGAACTAGTTATAAATATAAAAAAATATTAAATAAATAAAAGTTAACAAGAGTAAGAGAAAGAAAGTAAAATTGCAATTATGGTTTTCACCCATTCTGGTTTCTGGTAGACTAAGTGTTAATTAGTCTACGTTTTTTAGACTCTCCATTTCATACCGCGAGTAACCAACCATTTTTTTTTTCATACCATGATGCAGAAAATAACGAAGTTTGCTTTTAATATTTAAATAGGCAAACATGTATAAGAATATTGCAAAGAAAAATAAACTTTAAAATAAATATAAAGCAATCATTACCTACTTCGGTACCACTCAAAATATTACTTAAATAAATTCCAAATTCAAAAATGCTTGTATGCCATACATTTGTATCCACAAATTTCTTTTATGACATCCTGAAAAAATTTGCAAAGTAATCTTGCACTTAAATCTTGTGCTATAGCTTCACGGATATCCTATTTGAAGGTAACCATCACAGTAGCAATGTAAGAGGAACTCTTAAACAATCATAGATGTACAGTCAAGACTTAATTATTACCATGATATTGAAGGAAGTACCCCAGTAAAGGCTCTGTTCTGTCTTCAACATTTCAGAGTTTCCACTCACTTTCCAGCATAATAAAATTGACTTATTTTAAAAGATTCATCTAA